>CATLJY010000459.1:0-16211 GCA_949987705.1 Thereva unica | reverse complement strand
AAATCCCGAGATTTGTTCGGAAATAGTATCAAAAGATAAGGTGGAGGCTTCGTTACTTATGTTAGGGCTTCTGTATAGGAAGCAGAAGAATATGACGTGGCTTTGGAAAATGATTTTAATCCAAAGATAATTAAAATCTGAAGTTGTGCTTGAATGTATTTTACAATAAGCCACGTCGTCCCTAACATAAATGGCAATACCCCTATGGGGGGAGAGATTGTGCACTAAAGTGTACCCCGACACCTGGTAATAACCTAAGTCATTATCGGGTGATATTTGGGTTTCACTTAGTGCGAAGATTGGGGGTTTGTAACTAGATAAGTGGCACTCAACAAAAGAGAAATTCGCTTGAAGTCCACGAATGTTACAAAAGTCAATACCAAAACTTGACTTGTAACGGGACTTCGGTTGCGCGGGTTCAATCGCCACATTCTTTGGGATATTTTCCGGAATTACACTTGCCGCATCCATCAGAGGCAATAAAATTTGTCCGCGTCAAAGTGTTATGCCTTTTGAAACGGGGCAAATTTTATCGACCGACAGATTTTGGGCGCGGCACCTGCAAGTCCGGGGTCTGAGAGAGGGTAGGGAGCAAGGGTACTTACTTTTGCCGTTCGTCGGTCGTGTCTTTCGTTGATGTCGTCTAGTGAAGTGTGGTGAGCCTTCGCGTAGACTGCGAGTATAGTTACTATACCAGCGACTTTTCCGAAGAAGTATTGGTTTCACGGAAGTAGGTATTGGGGAACTTTCGCATGGGAAAACTTTAGGCACCGTGGGAAACTCAAATTCTCAGATATATAGGCTGGCATTCAAGGTCAGGCACGCCCCTGGTACAGGTAGAAACTGTTGTTCACAGTAGGGCAGTCCATTCCTCCGGCGTATGTGTGTATCTCTATGTTTCATCAAAGTGATTTTTCAAAATTACATAAAGAGCAATTTCCAAATTTCACTGGAATATCAATAGATATTGTAGTCATATGGATTTTGGCCAACAAAGAGAGCTACAGGTGACCTATTCGGAATGTAGAAGCAGAAAGGATTCGAGTAGCATTCTTTGTCCAAAAGGAAATCCACAGGGTTATAAGTCCCATAGGCGGATGTATTTCCCAATAAATGTTCCAGTGGCAGATAGTCATGCAGATACGAACTGGCAAAAATTTCACTTCTATTTCACACTCGGAGCTATTTGCGATGACGAAATTATGTTTATGGATTGTTTCGTGGGATATCCTAGCTTTGTTCATGATTATAGATTTTTCCGTAATTCGACATTATTTGATCGGGCCTTTTATGGAAAAAAGCATATCCCCTTTCGAAACAGGCCGCCTAGGTATTGAAGATAAAGCAGCACCTGTTAACGGGCTCGTTTCCTGCATATTCAATGCCATGCGAGTACTGGAGTATATTGTTTTTTCGAGTATAGTTAAATTTCATGATGTTTGCCAGGAATTGCACCTTGGTAAAGCAGCCAGGGTAAAACAAGATATGAGCAACTTTCGCCTTAGGGATATAGGCAAGAGATCAAGCCTTTTGAGCCTGTCTGGTATAGTGGGGAAGGTTGTGTTATAAAGGTTCCTTAGCGCGAAGGAAATTTTTTGAGCAGATTTTCATTGGCCTACAGAAGGGTCATTATATCTTCGGCCGATAGCGATATATTGTCTATAAGGACCAATTTCTGAACTCTCTTGAAACAGCGTGCGCAAGGCGGAGAATGGGGCGAAAAATTTCACTGAAACTGTCCGCAAACATGTTGGAAATAGTTAGGATGGATAGTTACCAGTGGCCACCGCTAGAAGGCTATAGTCGCACTTCCATCAGTCCGAAATAGTTGCGGCACGTGCATTTTATGCTACACGCTATTCCCCTATTGTGCTGATGACTGACCAGGCCTTTAAGCTGTAGATTAACGAAATCAAAGAATTTGTTCATGGTTACGTTGTTAAGTACGACATTTTCACAAACAATCTTTACGTAGGTAGTACAGGCCCCTTACTAACAATTCACCTTGTAGTAGCCACTTTAAAATAATCTTTTTAAATTTACAATGGGCGTAGGCGATAGAGAGAATCAACCAAATGTATGTACCAAATAAGAAAGAAAATGAACGTTTTTTGTTGATGGAGACGACCTAATGTGAAAAAGTTGGTTTGAGGTTGGGATTTGCCGAGGAGTTTTTCTTTTTTTGAGTCGTGAAGACTAAGTTTGAGCAAAACGTTATTTGTTTGTTATCTAATATTAAGTGTAGTATTTTGGATTGATAGTTACAAGAAAACCCGGCCTGGTACCAAAACGATTTGTTTTTGTCCCCTATTTCGTTTTGTACATGTCAATACTTTTTTTTCAGCTGGGTAAATCGCTTGAAATCTAAGGTCGCCATCTGATTCAAATGTTAGTCGTGTCATTTATGATTATTTCTGGTAACTAATAGCTGTATTTTTTATTCTTAAGGAATTGGTAGAAGATTTTAAATTTATTTTACCTTATTGTATTAAACACACGTTGCACGAGAGTGCACTGGCTAATTTCAGTAAGGCCTGACGTTGGCCTACCAGCGGGAAATGTCTCTCGGAATTTTTGCATCAGGTGCCCTCCTACCCCAATCCCATGTCCCTAGCACAAGTATGTACATACGTCGATCTACGTCTATTATAGTTCAGGTTAAGGGATCGTCAATGGACTTTTTTTGCCTAAACCCGTACTCTTTGTCTCTTTAACAAAAGGTTGGATTCTACAGCGCGTCTTCTCGTGCATATTACAAACAATGAATTTGTTTATATACAAATAGACGTAAACCCATCTTCAATGGTGGGTGATACCGAATTCCAACAGCATATGAGCGTTCAAATCTTATAATACTGCACCTAATACTGTACCTAATAGCCTAAAATTCTTCAATTCTCACCAGCAAAGCCAACTTCTAGACATGGCACTATGACGTAACCAAAGCCATGACAGACAGGTAGTATAAAGTATAAATCCTGAACTAAGTACTGCCATACCAAAACAACAAGATTGAAAACATAACAAATGATTGCTAATGCCGAAAGCAGAACTCCAAACAATCAAGAATGCTTATATTTTTGACTACAAACACTCCTACGAAAAAGTAATTAAAAAATAATCATCAAAATACAAACATTTATCAAAACAGTCCAAGAAAACCAATATCCGTTTTTCCAAAACTCACGGCCCAAAAAAAAAATATCAAGCATGACAGTCAGCAAAAATTCTACTTAATCCTTGCCCATCTTGTTCATCAATTTATCTATTTAATCTATAATCTTCCTCGTCTATAGCTTCAATGTATCTCGAACTATATAGTATCTATATATTCGTGTATAAGACCGACGAAATCTTCGATATGTATTTTTTGTTGTTGTTGTTGTTGCCTGTATGTTTTGGTCCATCTATTAACTAATGATTGACCATAGAATACTAATGAACCGCTCATTTTCGGGTCGAAAATTACAAAATTAATGATAAAGAGAGAGCGAGGCCCCAAAACGCGCGTATTCTGGCCGGGGGTAGAGTCACCCTCTCTCTATGTGAACAAGGAACGTCGAGAATTGCCGCCCCCGTTTCGCCCGTTTAGTCTACATTAAAATGATTTATAGCATAGAATATTAGGTGGAAAAAAATAAACACGAAGTCGTTCATGAAATCTAGCCCCGGGGGAGGAATAAAACAACGAAACTAGGAGAAAACATCAGGCTCTAGAAATTAACTTTTCTCTCTCTCTAACAGAATCCTTCTTCTGGGACTGTTAGCAACAAAAACAATGAGAACGGCGCGGCGCCAACAAATGATAAATAAACTGACGGTGTACACACATCTATACACATACACACAAACAAACAATATCTATTGTATAATAGGGTTGCACAAAACCATTGGCATGTTATATAATATATATGAGGGGTTGGATATATTGTATATGGGTACGGGGGCGGTATAGCCTGGGAAAAGGCTTACTAATTGTGCGAACATGTTTAGATTTGTTTGCTTGATAAATACCTTCCAGATATGGAACTATACTATTACACCGAAGACGTTACGAATCCTTCGGCTCTTTGACTACAAATTTCACTAAACTATTTGTGATCGAAGATTGGAAGCAATGAACCGAATGCTCATTGTGCAATTTATGATTCCCCGATACTAATTAGTACTATAGCAAATGGATTCCGGGCAAATTAAATTACTTCACGTAGCACAATTGTTTCACCCCACCCAATCCATGATATTGATACACTACATCCAATTCAATGAATATAGTATGTGTATACATGCGTACCATTATTGACATGTGGCCAGGCCGCTTTCCTCTACTGCATCGCACTCAATTTAATATAGTATAGTCGTATATATTCGTGAAGACCAACAGAACCAACAGAAAAAAAAGTAGATCGTCATTTTGTCGTTAATCCTAAAAAAACAAAAATCTATCAATAATAACCATAACTGTGGCAAGTACACATGGTGACCATATATCTCATCCTCATAAAGGATCAATTTGTATTCATATCGGAACGTGTGTGCTATGGCTTGCCCCGTGTACACCCAAATGCATCATTTTCAGTATAACCTTAGGAATGGTCAATGCCATATCAGCGCGCCCATATCAGCCCATATCATACTCGTATACTCTCTCTCTCTCTTAGTAATGTTGCTTGCATATAAATAATTCACAATAAACAAAATCTCCAAGGGAATATAAATTTTTATTTTTCAAAATCCAAACCACCCTCAATGCGAATCTCTAAATCCTTAAGGGGTCGTCTTGGGTAAGTGAACGAGTAATGCGAAAATCTTCAAGTCTCCTGGGTAGATGTGTGTTTTCCCTTCAAGGATCTTATTTTATTTTCTTAAAAAAAAAAAAAAAACCAAAACTTCTTATATGTATGTATGTACTTTCATCTGACACTAGTCAAGGATATTTTTCTGTACAATTGCATTTCAGTAATGGCTTGTGAGAGAGTATATTAAATGACCTCTCGTCCTTTTTTATACTATACTTTATATCTAAGTGTTATTTAAGTATGAAATTTATTGCTCGAGAAATGATGTATGTTTTGACTTTTGAGAAAATGGAGCAGAGAGAGAGAAAGGCACTAAAGCTTCTAGAATGGAGAATATTTATGAGTTAATATCTCATAGGATTTAGGATTATGTAAAGGAAAAACATAAAAGATTCTGTATTAAATATTACTTTATTAAAATCAAATACACAAAGAAAAAGTGTATTCTTAAAAAAAAAAATATAGGGTATTTTTGGCTAAGTGGCTGATCCCAGCAGAGAAAAAAAAATTATGGATCGTCGTCCGAACATGAAAGGATGAGGTTTTCTGAGTTGGGAAAAGTCTGCTTATGGCTTTCCTTCTTCTTAAATTAATATTAGACCATGGACTTAGCCGCTGGTTTGAGTTTATTCCTTGGAATTATCATTGAAGGAGTCGCAGGATCTTCTACCAGTTGGCTGTTGTTCGGGACCACCCAGGTATATCCCACCGCTGCCACCAGATTTTTGTGACTTTCTAATATAATGGTCGCTCAGTCCACGCAGTTATGGAACAAGGAATTTTTATTTGTTTAAAGATATAAAACAAGCTAAAACACTATAATTACGTATTTATTAACATAAGCTGAGCGATTCGTACTGTTTTTTTTTCGACTCCCTCTGTAGTTGAGCTATCATTGAATTAGTCGCAGAATCTTTTACTGGTTTGCCGCAGCACATGCCAGTAGATCTCGTTATTGTTATTCGGGATCGTCCAGGTATATCCCACCGCTGCCACCACGATTTTGCGACTATCTAATTAAGGTGATGGTCTCTCAAACTCTCAATCCACTTATATAAAAGTGAGTTGGCTCCAAAAGCGTTAAGTTTAGGTAACTCTATCAAAAGCCTTGGAAATATCTAGAACATCAAGTCCATGCAAACTTCGGTTAAGGTTTCTGTAAAGCAAACTAAAAGATCTCCAGTGAATCTTTTTTGACGGAAGGCATACTACCTTTGATTTATAAGTCGGCTGGAATCTAGGTATCTCATAAGCTTTTTGTTGATTATTGCCTCCATGCTTTTGGAGACAATAGAAGTAATTGCTATTGGGCGGTAGTTAAACCGATTACTGGAGTCACCTCTTTTCTCGGTATGGGCTAAACATGTGAAAGTTTCCAAGAGTCGGGATAAACTCCAAAGAGGTATGATAGGGCAACAGGTTTGTGCAGAGGTTTAGCCAAAGGTGGGGCGCACTTTTTTAAGATGATGATGGGTGGTTTATTGTCGGGTCCAGTGGATTTGTTAGCATCGAGCTCCTTTAGGGACCTGTACACTTCGCGGGTACTGAAGATTACCCTGTCCATTGATGGCGCATTGCGCTCGAGAACTGGGGATAGCGTATCGGTTTCGGGTAAACAAGAATTTGAGGCGAACAGAGATGTTAATAGATCGTCCTTGGATTTGCTGTCTGTTATCGTCCTTGTGGATAAAGAAAGGGATGTGGATGTAGTGAAATTCTTCTTGACGGAACCTACCAAGGACCAGAAGTATTTACAGCCACCGCTTACATGAAGAAGCTTGCTTCTCAACTTGTTGTCAAATAAGGTTTTCACTTTCCTGGTGCAGGAATTTTCCGGAGGGATTAACCCGGGAAATTCTTATACTCTCGGTAGGTGGCTCCTTTAATTTCGATTATATTTATGTACTCCCTATTAAACCTTTTGTTCGGCCAATACTTCACAGACTCAGTAGAATAGAGAATGAACAAATGCATTACTGTTGGTATGATCCTGGTGATACGTCCAGCCAGTATGACGTTTTTGTTTAGGAAACACCGGTCCCAGTCAGCATTTTTGGAGAAAAAAATTGATAAACCCCAGCCAAATTGGCCTTCGCATAATGCCACAGAGTTCTCTTAGCTCGGTTGGGAGGGGTGGAGTATTTGTATGGGAAATTAGCACTGATTAGGCAATGATCGGAATTGCAGAGAGGTGAATCAACTTAGACGGAGTATCGCGTTGAGTGACCCGTAAGAAACAGCCAATCTCCTTGACCGATGACTTCTGAGACTCTCGTGGTATAATCCACAATCCGCTATTATATATTTTATTATAAGCTACGTCATCCTTAACAAAGATGGCAATACCCCTTTGGGGTGAGACGTTGTGCACTAAAGTATACCCCGACACCTTACTCTGACCTAGTTCAATATCAGGTGATATTTGGGTTACACTAAGTGCGAAAATTAGGAGTTTAAAATTCGATAAGTGGAATGTACGAATGTTACATATGACTTATAACGAGACTTCAGTTCCACGGGTTCAATCGCAAACTTTTCCCCAAGGATTTTACTCGGCAAAGCAGTCTCGCAACTATTATATTCAAGGAAATTTGTCCGCGTCAGAGCGTTATGTCCCTTGAGACGAGGTCGACAGATATTGGCCGCGACACCTGCTGGTCCCAACTTCAAGTTTATGCGTCCGCCAAGTTCTATCGGCGGCCTTTGCTTAGAACACACAAAACGTTTTTATGTTTACTCTTTGCTGGTCTAGACCAAACTCTAGATTTAGAACTTCTTGTCTGGTAATCAAGCGAACCAGTGCCCTGATATCTATTCTCTTGCGATCCAACAACACCATTCAAGGCACATACAGAAAATGTTTGGGTTTGGCAATGCTAGGCGTGCACCTCCAATTTTCAATACATTACAGCAGGAACCGATCGTCCAGGGCCCGGTGGATATCCCAAAAGCCGGTTCTTGGAAGGTGTGGTCTGATAGTACTATCGTTTCTGATGTCTCTTCTGGATTTAGGTGATCGAGTAAGGCCTGTACGATCTTTCTTATATCTTATTGCTCTTATATCTATATATCACAAGATTCTATTACCTCGATAAAATATCCGCAATCACCAAGCCCACTAGACAAGAAAATCTTTTATAGAGTTGAAATACTTACAAAGTCGACTCAAAAAAAAAACCCCCCCGTCAAATTTTTTTCAGTTAAGTTCATTCTGCAGCTTTCATCTTTTGCTTTTGTTTCACCGTCAGCTTGTATTAAAATTTCTGCTTGTTCCTGACAGAGTTGCCTGTTCATTTCGAATTAATTTTCTAACTTAAGTTCAAAGTCCCTTTATCTTGTCTAATTACTATGCAAATTACCAAGTTTTCATTCAATAAAAGTGCGCATACATTAAGAGAGTTTCCCTTCTTCATCCAAGGACCGAATCTTACGTTTTATGCACAGGGTAGAGGTGTGCATATTTCTGTACCGCACACCCCCAGCTGGCGCTAGCAAGCCCCCCTCCGGGTTTGAAACCCCCGGCCCTACACACCCAGCTGGCAGAAACTCAATCCTGAACATTTCCAACTTTTAAAGTCAACCCGTCCGGGTGCAAGCTTCATAAAATTTACTTTGTAAATTGAACTCGGGAGAATTCTGTGTAAACTTAGCCAAAAATTTTATGACAGTTAATATTCCTTAGAAACAATGACCTGCTTTACTCCTGCGTATTCCCACGTGGCATAGACGAAAGGAGAACGAGTTGTAAGCTCTAAAGCTGTACCTACTACCACCCGATGCGCGCATAGTGGGTGGCTGCAGGACCAACGGGGGTAAGGATATATATACATACGTATATATTTTACATACACACGTTTTTGGGAAAGTTAAAATTTACGACGGACAGAAATTGCACGGCTGTAAATCATGATGTGCTTAAAACGTGTTCATTTAACTCGATAAAAGTCAGGAAATGACGAACGTTTTTTTAAGGATATCAAGGATATCATAACGCTAACTTTTATGTAGTTTATTATCTGCTCGAGGAGCGAAAATGTTTAAACTTTCTCGTCCTTATCCGCCTGTTGGGTCTGCTGCGGAGCCTTCCTTTTTATGCCATTTTCGGCATGCAGCAATAAAATTGTTGCTTCCTGCTCCTGTCCTATTCACAATTGGATAACGTCCATTCAACAACTTTATTTTTTTTTTTAACACCATAATGTCCTTACTGACTGGAGAAATGGCCCCATGTAGACCATATGCACTGATTTACGTTAAATTTTACGATAAAGCCCATTGGTATATATGTATATATACCAACTATTATATGTATATGTATCTAGATCCTTTCTCCACATGCGGGGGTGTTCTGAGCTCGGAATAGTAGGCGGGCCACAGTCCTCTGATTCTGGAGTGTATCTTTGAAGAAAATTAAAAAGAAATTAGGTCTATGATTCGGCACGTCTATTAACCGTACGTGATCTGATACGTAATAGAAACTCTGTTGGGTTTCCTTTCTCTCCTAAGCCCTAGAAAAGGGAAAACGAGTTTCCAAAACTTTTCGAAGATATTAAACTGGAATCAGGGGGAAGTTTCTTGTGTTTATCTCCGCCACAAGAATGTGGTAGTAGCGGCTCCTTTAATCTATTTTGTGCTATATAACACAGTTTTGCGACTTATATTTCATGAATTAGAGCAATTTTTGTTTTTTGGGATGGGTTTCGGTTGGTTTCGGAGTGAGTTTCGTTTCTAAGTGGATGGTTGTTCAGAGTTTATGGGTACACAATAATGAAGAATCTAATCAAGATTTAAAATAGTTTTTGGAAGGGTTTTTGGAAGTATTATTTCGATATTTGGATGTGTCTAGGATGGGAATTACTATTGAATAGGAAAACCCCATAGTTGATTAACAAACTCTTCAAATTATAAGATACGCTACAAGGAACGACAGCTGGGAGAGTTACAAAGCCTCAATAAACCACCACCAACAATATAAAGTGATTAGAAAGTGAAAAAGGAATACATCGAGACTTTCTTACCAAAGTATCGAAGATTTTTAAGACTCTGCAAAATGGCAAACAAAAAACGCACACACACTAACACTATAGTGAAATATTACCTTGATAAAATGATGAATCTATAAAGAGTACTTTGGTTCTTCGTTTTTCCTACAGATGGAGTTAATTGCAAATAAGTCACAACAAATAATCACCGATAGCAGCGACACCACTAAACGCTCATTTGACAGATGACAGTTCGAGTGCTACATTGAGTAAATAAACAGTGTTTGAAAAGTTTTTTTGTGTTTCAAAATCTAGACAAGTAATCAGAGTTGCGATATATTTTACAATTTCAAATGGAAGAACTAGGATTGTGCAAAAATGTGTGTTGTATACGTTGAACGGACCATACGAAAAGTTGCTGCGATCGAATGGTTCTGATAATTTTGATGATGGCCACCTTAAAGATCATACCAACCAGATACCAATAGCTGCTTTTTAACCCAATGACGGATACTTTCAGATGCAAGAACTTAACCATCTGCCGTTTGAATAATACTTTAAGTGAGTAAAACTAAACGTGAGTGAATAAAACAAAAATAGCGAAAAGTGGTTTCACAAAAGCAAATCAAAATCGTGTATAACTAAAACTCAATCTTAAACTCCAAAACATCTCTAACACAATATGCAATATCCCCAAAAACACTCTTCCTAACTATAAATCTAATTGGACCAATTCACATCCTCCGCAGCATCCTCGAACAACACTCGTACCTACTATAATTGTAATATGTAGAACCTAAACTGCACCCAGCACATCCTCCACCGCCCTGACACCAATAAATAAGAGTAACCTACTGACTGTGAAAGCCCCAACAGGGCGATAAGTCTAGGCACCCTACAGGGCGATAAGTCTAGGCACCCTAACAATTCACGCTTATACCAACGGATCAACAGTTGCGAATCAACAACCCCATAACCAAACCACCTTTCTTGAACCCATTACAGCCCCCGATTGTAAAAAATACCTTGATATTGGCGAATTGAACTGAGTGTCGATATTTACTTTCCCGTTTGAGAGAAAATAGGGACTTCGATCATGTTCGCTTTTAGACGTGCTCGTCTTCCATGCTTACATATATAAAAAAAACCTGACTCTACCCGTATAAATGGTGAAACCAGGACCAGTCTCATTCTCTTGATCGAACAGGAAGATCTACCTATTGATCGGGACACCTTGCTCACACTTTATACGAAGACCTCTCCAGATACGCTTCTCATGTAAGATCTCTTCATGTGTCTCAGCTCCAAAAAAGCGGCGATCAAAGGAATAGATGCTACCCAACATAACTAGTCAATTCTTCATTTAATAATCCCATTTCGACTTTTCCCCTTACTCAAACCTACTTGCAACTATGATCCCTAATCCCCCCACCCCCGGAAACAAATTTTTTCGTCGATTAAGCATAATGAAAATGTTATGGACTTGGGCTCTACACACTCGTATAGAGAGCCATCCTAATTTATTGGTTAAATTTGCCGTGGTATGCCCGTGGGTACAGCTCAGTATTCCGCCATTTAAATCTTTAAAAATGGTTTGAAGCTATACGGCCATCAAAAAGCCAAGTGGCCGGTGTTCGCCAGTTGAAAGGCCATTTTCTATTTTTACTCCGGAAATTCGTTCAGTTTTCTTACTTTACATTACCTTACTTCTATTTTGGTGTGGGATATTTATTTCAGCACTTCTTTAACTGTTATATCTCCCGGTTCTTCGAAGTAACGAATATCTTGAATAGTTTCTTTTAAAGGCCTCACTGCTATGCCTCATGCAGTGTTTGCGCCTCATGTGGCATATGACCGAAACAATACTTCAACTAATTTCTTAAGTTGTTTTTTTATAGGTCGAATCGAAAATCATATTTGTTTAAAGCCACAGTATTATTAGTCTTCCATCCTTACTTTTACTTTATAAAAACCTAGTACTAATAGTCTATGTAGCTCGCAAACATCCCCTCCATAAAAAGACTCAAACAAAACTTACAATTCTCCAGCATTATTTGTTCTTTGTGCAACTGTAAGTATGTTATACACACAATGTTTGATATGCAAAACAGTCACACCTCTGCCCGTGGAAAAATAGTTGGCAACCCAAGAACAAACTTGTAAGAATTTCCTTTTGTTTAAAGAAAACTTGAAGCATTTTTCATGCAAATCACTTGCCTCAAGCGATGCACAATACTCCGGGTTGAATATGGCTGAATACTGTGTGTGTGTGAAATATGGTTTGAAATTTAGATCTAAGAGTTTAGTTGCAGCTCGAAAATACTAAAGATATCCCCGGGATGCCATAGCAAATAGATGCTAACGTGCTTTGTTTGTACTCTTAGATTTCTGAGAAGAAGTGTTTTTGTTTTGTTGGTTTTTGTTAAGAAGCATTTATTTTCTCTGTGTTTATCGTATGGCTTTTAGCTGGAATTTATCTATTTTTATCTTTATTTATTTTTTAAGAATTTTTTTTTTCCAGGTATTTTTAGTATTATTTCTAAGAAGAATGTTTGAAATAAAATTTACTTTACTTCCAATTCCAAGTTTCCCATCAACAAGACAAGGTTGAATGGACCTAAGGGCTGGGTTACTTCTTACTTAGGGGTCGTCCATAAATTACGTGAGGCGTTTAGGGGAGGGAGGGGGTCGAGCCAAATCTCACCAAATCTCACGTGGGGGAGAGGGGGGGGTCTCGGCAAATATCACGTAAATTTTTTTTTAAAGAAACAGTGTAAAATGCCGAGAAAACTGGGTTAAATTAAGTAAAACATGTTTCTCCACTAAAGACCTCCATTCACTTACAGGCGGCCGGTAGGCAGTGGCCTGTCAGACCAGGTCGACCAGCACGACTAAGCTTGACTCAGTCTAACTGAGGGATGATACTTCAGGTACCCGCCAGACAGGCCGTGGCATGCAGGTGAAATCACGATTCTCTACAGACACACAGGTGAAAACGACTGCTCAGCATAGCTGGTTATTAATTCAAGCGCAAAAATGTTCATGGCCTCAACGAAAGCTTCAAGGCGTCTCCAGCCTCACGCCGTGCAAACAAGCGCGAACGCCAGTGTGGATGGTTTTCACGCTTAGCTCGCCCCTTGCTTTCTGTTACGAGTGGATGCAGCGTGAATTCTTCCCATCAATTCACGGCTCGAGAGTGAATAGAAGCTCAGATCTTCAGGCCCGAACTGACGATAAATTCGATTTTTGTCAGCTTTCTTGAGCTGTAGGCATTCTTGAACTTCAGGCCATACAGTTGGCGGCCGGTGAGTGTATGGTAATACTTGGCCTCAAGGCTAAAACTTTCAGGCCACGGCCTGCCGGCGAACTGTGTGTAAATTGGACCCTTAAAATGTGGGTAAGTCCTACACAAAAAAATTACTCGATTGTTTCGCGCGACTCGTCGAATGCTGCAGAGTACGAGCCAAGTAACACTGAACCGCGAAAAGGCCATTAGAATTTAGTGCTACAAGAAAGTACATGCCGAATTTTAGCGTAATGAAATGTTGGGTGAGTGCTCACGTTTTGGTAGTTGTGTGTCCACCACAAGCGGAAAAGCGAGGAGGGCAAGCAGTCCGAATTATCAGTTATCTCAAATAAAATCTTGCACCCCCCCCCCCATTCACACAGATGAACTTTTTACACACCTTTCACTAGATTTCACTACGGTTACGTACACGGATTTTATACGCGAGGGCCTTTCCTGCAGTTCTACATTCAAACTCTGTGGTTACGACCGTAATTTTGTATTTTTAATGTAAATACTATGGATTTTATAAAATTTGAAAAATCTCACGTGAGACTAGGGGGGGAGGGAGGGGGTCGGGACAAATCTCACGATATCTCACCAAGGGGGGAGGGGGAGTCGAAAAATCACAAAAATCACCTCACGTAATTTATGGACGGCCTCTTATGTACATAACATACATACATATATTAAAGACTGCTACTTACACCAAAAATTCGGCTAACTAACCTTTACATGAACGCCCCACCTCAGAGCGGACGCTGAGCACCTAAAAGAACAAGTAAGGTACCTAATATGTTAATTCAGGGCAGAGATATATCGTCCGCTGCTATGCGTCCTGCGATCACCTTAGCACCACATTCTAAAAAATAAGTTAAACCCACGAAACCCAATAATCCCACTCAAAACCCAACCTTTTTATTCTATTATTTAATTGTTTTAACTAACTGCATCCATTACGACAACATGTAGTTTCTCAACAAAACCAATCTCTTAATATTACAACAATGTAGGCAGCGCCGGCCCTAGCCCTTGTTCAAGGTGGAGCGAGATTGTTTTTTGACGCCCTTTGTCGACGCTTTAACTTCACATAAATTGTATTTCCAGTTGTCCTAGATACAACTTTTTTCCCGTCTACAACAACAAGACTTGCTCCTTCCAGGGCTTAGGGCGGCCATCATAGAGGGCGCACCGACCCCTAGGGGCCTGGGCTGCTCTGAGCCATGAGCCAATTCGGCTATGGTCTTCAGAAGACTTCCTTGCATGGTAACTAGTTGTTTCGTGGTCAGGAGAGTCTGCGGATTGTTAGTCTCAAGCACGCCCATTCTGAAACTATATGGGTGTCAGTTAGTCAGTTAGTCATTATGGGTGCGTCCAAATTTTCTGAAGGCTTTTCAAACCGTATGGCCAAAGCCTTCACCCTTTTCGAGGATCTAACCCTCCTCTTATTAAGAAAATCGGGGGCTACGCAGACCCTACCAGCCTCTACGCGGGAGTAGCCAGCTTACAGATATCGCGTAAAACGTTTTCGGGCTGCGCCACCCCATCATCCGAAAGCCGTCATTTTTTCGAGTCCCCTCTCCGATTAGGTGAAATTACTTTCACAGGAGCTCTAAGGAGATCTCCCAATAAAGAAGTGATCTCAACGTACTCCATCCTTGGGTTTACGGGCTCAGACTGCCCTCCCTGAAAAAGAATCCCGAAAACTCTCCTTCACTGGGACCCATTCGACACCTTGATGTATGGATCCAAAAATATCTAACTTACCTTGTAGGTCGTCCTTTTGAGAGCTGTGGGAGCCCCAGAAATATTTGGAGCGTTAAGAAGTTTTTTTAAGGTATTTCTACATATATTGATACCACGAGCTGGGCGAGAAAGGACGGTTGCCCTTGACAGAGCATTGGAAGGTAAATTCAAACCGAAGTTCGCGTGGTATCCACAGTCCATCGTTAGTAGTATATTCACGCAGTACCATTCATAACTTCAGCACGATTGTTTACATATTAAGATTTATCGAGTTTAGATTCGCCGTATTCAGTCTGCTCCATGGATCTCGAGCATGGCCTAAGTCCATGTACGATCGATCTTGGAGTCAGTGCTCCCTGCTTGTGCCGTGTTCGAGTCATATTGATGAGTACATAGACTTGGCTAGCTACAAACAACGCCCTCAAAAGTGCTATCAAAATTTTATTTTTTGCTCGAATTTGTTTTTGGCAATAATTTTGGCGCCCCTTACCACCTGGCACCTAGAGCGACCGCTCCACTCGCTCTACCCTAGGGCCGGCGCTGAATGTAGGCAGTGAGTGAGCGAATATATTAACATGAGAAACCCCTCTCTATATTAATTTCCTGAAAGAAAAAAACTCAAGAAACCCGCCCTGGTACCAGTGACGTTTCCTCTCTGCGTCATTTGCAAAAATTCAAACCATTAACCACCCATTACGGTTTTGAGATAACAAGAACCTTAGCCTAACACAAAATGTAACATCAATAAATTATGTTAGAAAAAAACAGTTATTCGGTATGTGTTCTTACCATGCCGGAACATATACCTCGACACGGTTTAGGACCGGAGAAAATTACCTCTTCGGTACGAGTCTGGTGAAAGACTGACTTTGGCCTGGTGAAGTGGTTCCTTTTATAGCTGGAAAGCTCGTCGGGGTAGGAAGCTTTAAAGCTTCGAAATTGAGCTTTTAAAAGGAGAATCACCTGGTCTAGTGGGTGAATATTTATTTTCCTAAAGCTTTGTTGGGAGAGGAATCATTAGTAATGAATCGCGGTTCATTACAACACCATAGGTCCTTGGCTCGAATCATTTCCGACAGAGCCATGGTCCTTGGTATTTCTACTTCTCCCACTCTGTTAACATTCATACTTCTTGTGTTCCCATTTTACAGTAATTCCTTGCTATGTTATTTACTGTCGCCTGTAAGCATGATAAGCGGGGAAACCATTTCACGAAGTTTGTCGATCTGTCGCAATTGTATTGGAAGTGATCCTGTGGTGTAAATCGTGGGCGTTGGCAGTTCTATTATTTTCCTTCTTCTATTTTTTCGACTCTTCGATTGTTCGACATTGCACTAACCAAGTATAAAGAACCTCTGAGATCCAGTTTTTCTTGCAATATACAGCTTTAGAGTTTTA
>CATLJY010000458.1:0-66000 GCA_949987705.1 Thereva unica | reverse complement strand
TTTAACTTATTTTCGATGTATTCGATGAATGTAACTTAATTTCGATGAATTAAGTGATTTCAAGTTATTTTCGATGTATTCGATGTATGAAACTCAATTTCGATGAATTAAGTGAGTTTAACTTATTTTCGATGTATTCGATGAATGTAACTTAATTTCGATGAATTAAGTGAATTTAACTTATTTTCGATGTATTCGATGAATGTAACTTAATTTCGATGAATTAAGTGAATTTAAGTTATTTTCGATGTATTCGATGAATGTAACTCAATTTCGATGAATTAAGTGAATTGAACTTATTTTCGATGTATTCGATGAATGTAACTTAATTTCGATGAATTAAGTGATTTCAAGTTATTTTCGATGAATTCGATGAATGTTACTTGATTTCGATGAATTAAGTGAATTTAAGTTATTTTCGATGTATTCGATGTATGAAACTCAATTTCGATGAATTAAGTGAATTTAACTTATTTTCGATGTATTCGATGAATATAACTTAATTTCGGTGAATTAAGTGAATTTAAGTTATTTTCGATGTATTCGATGTATGAAACTCAATTTCGATGAATTAAGTGAATTTAACTTATTTTCGATGTATTCGATGAATGTAACTTAATTTCGATGAATTAAGTGAATTTAACTTATTTTCGATGTATTCGATGAATATAACTTAATTTCGATGAATTAAGTGAATTTAAGTTATTTTCGATGTATTCGATGTATGAAACTCAATTTCGATGAATTAAGTGAATTTAACTTATTTTCGATGTATTCGATGAATGTAACTTAATTTCGATGAATTAAGTGATTTCAAGTTATTTTCGATGTATTCGATGTATGAAACTCAATTTCGATGAATTAAGTGAATTTAACTTATTTTCGATGTATTCGATGAATATAACTTAATTTCGGTGAATTAAGTGAATTTAAGTTATTTTCGATGTATTCGATGTATGAAACTCAATTTCGATGAATTAAGTGAATTTAACTTATTTTCGATGTATTCGATGAATGTAACTCAATTTCGATGAATTAAGTGATTTCAAGTTATTTTCGATGAATGTAACTTAATTTCGATGAATTAAGTGAATTTAAGTTATTTTCGATGTATTCGATGTATGAAACTCAATTTCGATGAATTAAGTGAATTTAACTTATTTTCGATGTATTCGATGAATGTAACTTAATTTCGATGAATTAAGTGATTTCAAGTTATTTTCGATGAATTCGATGAATGTAACTTGATTTCGATGAATTAAGTGAATTTAAGTTATTTTCGATGTATTCGATGTATGAAACTCAATTTCGATGAATTAAGTGAAATTAACTTATTTTCGATGTATTCGATGAATATAACTTAATTTCGGTGAATTAAGTGAATTTAAGTTATTTTCGATGTATTCGATGTATGAAACTCAATTTCGATGAATTAAGTGAATTTAACTTATTTTCGATGTATTCGATGAATGTAACTCAATTTCGATGAATTAAGTGATTTCAAGTTATTTTCGATGTATTCGATGAATGTAACTTAATTTCGATGAATTAAGTGAATTTAAGTTATTTTCGATGTATTCGATGTATGAAACTCAATTTCGATGAATTAAGTGAATTTAACTTATTTTCGATGTATTCGATGAATGTAACTTAATTTCGATGAATTAAGTGATTTCAAGCTATTTTCGATGTATTCGATGAATGTAACTTAATTTCGATGAATTAAGTGAATTTAAGTTATTTTCGATGTATTCGATGTATGAAACTCAATTTCGATGAATTAAGTGAATTTAACTTATTTTCGATGTATTCGATGAATGTAACTTAATTTCGATGAATTAAGTGATTTCAAGTTATTTTCGATGTATTCGATGAATGTAACTTAATTTCGATGAATTAAGTGAATTTAAGTTATTTTCGATGTATTCGATGTATGAAACTCAATTTCGATGAATTAAGTGAATTTAACTTATTTTCGATGTATTCGATGAATATAACTTAATTTCGGTGAATTAAGTGAATTTAAGTTATTTTCGATGTATTCGATGAATGTAACTTAATTTTGATGAATTAAGTGAACTTAACTTATTTTCGATGTATTCGATGAATGTAACTCAATTTCGATGAATTAAGTGAATTTAACTTATTTTCGATGTATTCGATGAATGTAACTTAATTTCGATGAATTAAGTGATTTCAAGTTATTTTCGATGTATTCGATGTATGAAACTCAATTTCGATGAATTAAGTGAATTTAACTTATTTTCGATGTATTCGATGAATGTAACTTAATTTCGTTGAATTAAGTGAATTTAACTTATTTTCGATGTATTCGATGAATATAACTTAATTTCGGTGAATTAAGTGAATTTAAGTTATTTTCGATGTATTCGATGTATGAAACTCAATTTCGATGAATTAAGTGAATTTAACTTATTTTCGATGTATTCGATGAATGTAACTTAATTTCGATGAATTAAATGAATTGAACTTATTTTCGATGTATTCGATGTATGAAACTCAATTTCGATGAATTAAGTGAATTTAACTTATTTTCGATGTATTCGATGAATGTAACTTAATTTCGATGAATTAAGTGAATTGAACTTATTTTCGATGTATTCGATGAATGTAACTTAATTTCGATGAATTAAGTGATTTCAAGTTATTTTCGATGTATTCGATGTATGAAACTCAATTTCGATGAATTAAGTGAATTTAACTTATTTTCGATGTATTCGATGAATGTAACTCAATTTCGATGAATTAAGTGAATTGAACTTATTTTCGATGTATTCGATGAATGTAACTTAATTTCGATGAATTAAGTGAATTGAACTTATTTTCGATGTATTCGATGAATGTAACTTAATTTCGATGAATTAAGTGATTTCAAGTTATTTTCGATGTATTCGATGAATGTAACTTGATTTCGATGAATTAAGTGAATTTAAGTTATTTTCGATGTATTCGATGTATGAAACTCAATTTCGATGAATTAAGTGAATTTAACTTATTTTCGATGTATTCGATGAATGTAACTTAATTTCGATGAATTAAATGAATTGAACTTATTTTCGATGTATTCGATGTATGAAACTCAATTTCGATGAATTAAGTGAATTTAACTTATTTTCGATGTATTCGATGAGTGTAACTTAATTTCGATGAATTAAGTGAATTGAACTTATTTTCGATGTATTCGATGAATGTAACTTAATTTCGATGAATTAAGTGATTTCAAGTTATTTTCGATGTATTCGATGTATGAAACTCAATTTCGATGAATTAAGTGAATTTAACTTATTTTCGATGTATTCGATGAATGTAACTCAATTTCGATGAATTAAGTGAATTGAACTTATTTTCGATGTATTCGATGAATGTAACTTAATTTCGATGAATTAAGTGAATTGAACTTATTTTCGATGTATTCGATGAATGTAACTTAATTTCGATGAATTAAGTGATTTCAAGTTATTTTCGATGTATTCGATGAATGTAACTTGATTTCCATGAATTAAGTGAATTTAAGTTATTTTCGATGTATTCGATGTATGAAACTCAATTTCGATGAATTAAGTGAATTTAACTTATTTTCGATGTATTCGATGAATGTAACTTAATTTCGATGAATTAAGTGATTTCAAGTTATTTTCGATGTATTCGATGTATGAACCTCAATTTCGATGAATTAAGTGAATTTAACTTATTTTCGATGTATTCGATGAATGTAACTTAATTTCGATGAATTAAGTGAATTTAAGTTATTTTCGATGTATTCGATGTATGAAACTCAATTTCGATGAATTAAGTGAATTTAACTTATTTTCGATGTATTCGATGAATGTAACTTAATTTCGATGAATTAAGTGAATTTAACTTATTTTCGATGTATTCGATGAATATAACTTAATTTCGGTGAATTAAGTGAATTTAAGTTATTTTCGATGTATTCGATGTATGAAACTCAATTTCGATGAATTAAGTGAATTTAACTTATTTTCGATGTATTCGATGAATGTAACTTAATTTCGATGAATTAAGTGAATTGAACTTATTTTCGATGTATTCGATGTATGAAACTTAATTTCGATGAATTAAGTGAATTTAAGTTATTTTCGATGTATTCGATGTATGAAACTCAATTTCGATGAATTAAGTGAATTTAACTTATTTTCGATGTATTCGATGAATGTAACTTAATTTCGATGAATTAAGTGAATTTAACTTATTTTCGATGTATTCGATGAATATAACTTAATTTCGGTGAATTAAGTGAATTTAAGTTATTTTCGATGTATTCGATGTATGAAACTCAATTTCGATGAATTAAGTGAATTGAACTTATTTTCGATGTATTCGATGAATGTAACTTAATTTCGATGAATTAAGTGATTTCAAGTTATTTTCGATGTATTCGATGTATGAAACTCAATTTCGATGAATTAAGTGAATTTAACTTATTTTCGATGTATTCGATGAATGTAACTCAATTTCGATGAATTAAGTGAATTGAACTTATTTTCGATGTATTCGATGAATGTAACTTAATTTCGATGAATTAAGTGAATTGAACTTATTTTCGATGTATTCGATGAATGTAACTTAATTTCGATGAATTAAGTGATTTCAAGTTATTTTCGATGTATTCGATGAATGTAACTTAATTTCGATGAATTAAGTGAATTGAACTTATTTTCGATGTATTCGATGTATGAAACTCAATTTCGATGAATTAAGTGAATTTAACTTATTTTCGATGTATTCGATGAATGTAACTTAATTTCGATGAATTAAGTGAATTGAACTTATTTTCGATGTATTCGACTGTAACTTAATTTCGATGAATTAAGTGATTTCAAGTTATTTTCGATGTATTCGATGTATGAAACTCAATTTCGATGAATTAAGTGAATTTAAATAATTTTCGATGTATTCGATGAATGTAACTCAATTTCGATGAATTAAGTGAATTGAACTTATTTTCGATATATTCGATGAATGTAACTTAATTTCGATGAATTAAGTGAATTGAACTTATTTTCGATGTATTCGATGAATATAACTTAATTTCGATGAATTAAGTGATTTCAAGTTATTTTCGATGTATTCGATGAATGTAACTTGATTTCGATGAATTAAGTGAATTTAAGTTATTTTCGATGTATTCGATGTATGAAACTCAATTTCGATAAATTAAGTGAATTAAACTTATTTTCGATGTATTCGATGAATGTAACTTAATTTCGACGAATTAAGTGAATTGAACTTATTTTCGATGTATTCGATGAATGTAACTTAATTTCGATGAATTAAGTGAATTGAACTTATTTTCGAAGTATTCGATGAATATAACTTAATTTCGATGAATTAAGTGAATTTAACTTATTTTCGATGTATTCGATGAATGTAACTTAATTTCGATGAATTAAGTGATTTCAAGTTATTTTCGATGTATTCGATGTATGAAACTCAATTTCGATGAATAAAGTGAATTTAACTTATTTTCGATGTATTCGATGAATGTAACTTAATTTCGATGAATTAAGTGAATTTAAGTTATTTTCGATGTATTCGATGTATGAAACTCAATTTCGATGAATTAAGTGAATTTAACTTATTTTCGATGTATTCGATGAATGTAACTTAATTTCGATGAATTAAGTGATTTCAAGTTATTTTCGATGTATGCGATGTATGAAACTCAATTTCGATGAATTAAGTGAATTTAACTTATTTTCGATGTATTCGATGAATGTTACTCAATTTCGATGAATTAAGTGAATTTAACTTATTTTCGATGTATTCGATGAATGTAACTTAATTTCGATGAATTAAGTGAATTGAACTTATTTTCGATGTATTCGATGAATGTAACTTAATTTCGATGAATTAAGTGATTTCAAGTTATTTTCGATGTATTCGATGAATGTAACTCAATTTCGATGAATTAAGTGAATTTAACTTATTTTCGATGTATTCGATGAATATAACTTAATTTCGATGAATTAAGTGAATATAAGTTATTTTCGATGTATTCGATGTATGAAACTCAATTTCGATGAATTAAGTGAATTTAACTTATTTTCGATGTATTCGATGAATGTAACTCAATTTTGATGAATTAAGTGAATTTAACTTATTTTCGATGTATTCGATGAATGTAACTTAATTTCGATGAATTAAGTGAATTTAAGTTATTTTCGATGTATTCGATGTATGAAACTCAATTTCGATGAATTAAGTGAATTTAAGTTATTTTCAATGTATTCGATGTATGAAACTCAATTTCGATGAATTAAGTGAATTTAACTTATTTTCGATGTATTCGATGAATGTAACTTAATTTCGATGAATTAAGTGAATTGAACTTATTTTCGATGTATTCGATGAATGTAACTCAATTTCGATGAATTAAGTGAATTGAACTTATTTTCGATGTATTCGATGAATATAACTTAATTTCGATGAATTAAGTGATTTCAAGTTATTTTCGATGTATTCGATGAATGTAACTTAATTTCGATGAATTAAGTGAATTGAACTTATTTTCGATGTATTCGATGTATGAAACTCAATTTCGATGAATTAAGTGAATTTAACTTATTTTCGATGTATTCGATGAATGTAACTTGATTTCGATGAATTAAGTGATTTCAAGTTATTTTCGATGAATTCGATGAATGTAACTTAATTTCGATGAATTAAGTGAATTTAACTTATTTTCGATGTATTCGATGAATGTAACTTAATTTCGAAGAATTAAGTGATTTCAAGTTATTTTCGATGTATTCGATGTATGAAACGCAATTTCGATGAATTAAGTGATTTCAAGTTATTTTCGATGTATTCGATGTATGAAACTCAATTTCGATGAATTAAGTGAATTTAACTTATTTTCGATGTATTCGATGAATGTAACTTAATTTCGATGAATTAAGTGAATTTAACTTATTTTCGATGTATTCGATGAATATAACTTAATTTCGGTGAATTAAGTGAATTTAAGTTATTTTCGATGTATTCGATGAATGTAACTTAATTTCGATGAATTAAGTGAATTTAAGTTATTTTCGATGTATTCGATGTAAGAAACTCAATTTCGATGAATTAAGTGAATTTAACTTATTTTCGATGTATTCGATGAATGTAACTCAATTTCGATGAATTAAGTGAATTGAACTTATTTTCGATGTATTCGATGAATGTAACTTAATTTCGATGAATTAAGTGAATTTAAGTTATTTTCGATGTATTCGATGAATGTAACTCAATTTCGATGAATTAAGTGAATTTAAGTTATTTTCGATGTATTCGATGAATGTAACTCAATTTCGATGAATTAAGTGAATTGAACTTATTTTCGATGTATTCGATGAATGTAACTCAATTTCGATGAATTAAGTGAATTTAAGTTATTTTCGATGTATTCGATGAATGTAACTCAATTTCGATGAATTAAGTGAATTGAACTTATTTTCGATGTATTCGATGAATGTAACTTGATTTCGATGAATTAAGTGATTTCAAGTTATTTTCGATGAATTCGATGTATGAAACTCAATTTCGATGAATTAAGTGAATTTAACTTATTTTCGATGTATTCGATGAATGTAACTTAATTTCGATGAATTAAGTGATTTCAAGTTATTTTCGATGTATTCGATGTATGAAACTCAATTTCGATGAATTAAGTGAATTTAACTTATTTTCGATGTATTCGATGAATGTAACTTAATTTCGATGAATTAAGTGAATTTAACTTATTTTCGATGTATTCGATGTATGAAACTCAATTTCGATGAATTAAGTGAATTTAACTTATTTTCGATGTATTCGATGAATGTAACTTAATTTCGATGAATTAAGTGAATTGACCTTATTTTCGATGTATTCGATGAATGTAACTTAATTTCGGTGAATTAAGTGAATTTAAGTTATTTTCGATGTATTCGATGAATGTAACTTAATTTCGATGAATTAAGTGAATTTAAGTTATTTTCGATGTATTCGATGTATGAAACTCAATTTCGATGAATTAAGTGAATTTAACTTATTTTCGATGTATTCGATGAATGTAACTTGATTTCGATGAATTAAGTGAATTTAAGTTATTTTCGATGTATTCGATGTATGAAACTCAATTTCGATGAATTAAGAGATTTCAAGTTATTTTCGATGTATTCGATGTATGAAACTCAATTTCGATGAATTAAGTGAATTTAACTTATTTTCGATGTATTCGATGAATGTAACTTAATTTCGATGAATTAAGTGAATTTAAGTTATTTTCGATGTATTCGATGTATGAAACTCAATTTCGATGAATTAAGTGAATTTAACTTATTTTCGATGTATTCGATGAATGTAACTTGATTTCGATGAATTAAGTGAATTTAAGTTATTTTCGATGTATTCGATGTATGAAACTCAATTTCGATGAATTAAGTGAATTGAACTTATTTTCGATGTATTCGATGAATGTAACTTAATTTCGATGAATTAAGTGATTTCAAGTTATTTTCGATGAATTCGATGAATGTAACTTGATTTCGATGAATTAAGTGAATTTAACTTATTTTCGATGTATTCGATGAATGTACCTTAATTTCGATGAATTAAGTGAATTTAACTTATTTTCGATGTATTCGATGAATGTAACTTAATTTCGATGAATTAAGTGATTTCAAGTTATTTTCGATGTATTCGATGAATGTAACTTAATTTCGATGAATTAAGTGAATTTAACTTATTTTCGATGTATTCGATGAATGTAACTCAATTTCGATGAATTAAGTGAATTGAACTTATTTTCGATGTATTCGATGAATGTAACTTAATTGCGATGAATTAAGTGATTTCAAGTTATTTTCGATGAATTCGATGAATGTAACTTGATTTCGATGAATTAAGTGAATTTAACTTATTTTCGATGTATTCGATGAATATAACTTAATTTCGGTGAATTAAGTGAATTTAACTTATTTTCGATGTATTCGATGAATGTAACTTAATTTCGATGAATTAAGTGAATTTAACTTATTTTCGATGTATTCGATGAATATAACTTAATTTCGGTGAATTAAGTGAATTTAAGTTATTTTCGATGTATTCGATGAATGTAACTTAATTTCGATGAATTAAGTGAATTTAAGTTATTTTCGATGTATTCGATGTAAGAAACTCAATTTCGATGAATTAAGTGAATTTAACTTATTTTCGATGTATTCGATGAATGTAACTCAATTTCGATGAATTAAGTGAATTGACCTTATTTTCGATGTATTCGATGAATGTAACTTAATTTCGGTGAATTAAGTGAATTTAAGTTATTTTCGATGTATTCGATGAATGTAACTTAATTTCGATGAATTAAGTGAATTTAAGTTATTTTCGATGTATTCGATGTATGAAACTCAATTTCGATGAATTAAGTGATTTCAAGTTATTTTCGATGAATTCGATGAATGTAACTTGATTTCGATGAATTAAGTGAATTTATGTTATTTTCGATGTATGCGATGAATGTAACTTAATTTCGATGAATTAAGTGAATTGAACTTATTTTCGATGTATTCGATGAATGTAACTTAATTTCGATGAATTAAGTGATTTCAAGTTATTTTCGATGTATTCGATGAATGTAACTTAATTTCGATGAATTAAGTGAATTTAACTTATTTTCGATGTATTCGATGAATGTAACTCAATTTCGATGAATTAAGTGATTTCAAGTTATTTTCGATGTATTCGATGTATGAAACTCAATTTCGATGAATTAAGTGAATTGAACTTATTTTCGATGTATTCGATGAATGTAACTTAATTTCGATGAATTAAGTGATTTCAAGTTATTTTCGATGTATTCGATGTATGAAACTCAATTTCGATGAATTAAGTGAATTTAACTTATTTTCGATGTATTCGATGAATGTAACTTAATTTCGATGAATTAAGTGATTTCAAGTTATTTTCGATGTATTCGATGTATGAAACTCAATTTCGATGAATTAAGTGAATTTAACTTATTTTCGATGTATTCGATGAATGTAACTTAATTTCGATGAATTAAGTGAATTGAACTTATTTTCGATGTATTCGATGTATGAAACTCAATTTCGATGAATTAAGTGAATTTAACTTATTTTCGATGTATTCGATGAATGTAACTTAATTTCGATGAATTAAGTGATTTCAAGTTATTTTCGATGTATTCGATGTATGAAACTCAATTTCGATGAATTAAGTGAATTTAACTTATTTTCGATGTATTCGATGAATGTAACTTAATTTCGATGAATTAAGTGAATTTAACTTATTTTCGATGTATTCGATGAATGTAACTTAATTTCGATGAATTAAGTGATTTCAAGTTATTTTCGATGTATTCGATGAATGTAACTTAATTTCGATGAATTAAGTGAATTTAACTTATTTTCGATGTATTCGATGAATGTAACTCAATTTCGATGAATTAAGTGAATTGAACTTATTTTCGATGTATTCGATGAATGTAACTTAATTGCGATGAATTAAGTGATTTCAAGTTATTTTCGATGAATTCGATGAATGTAACTTGATTTCGATGAATTAAGTGAATTTAACTTATTTTCGATGTATTCGATGAATGTAACTTGATTTCGATGAATTAAGTGAATTTAAGTTATTTTCGATGTATTCGATGTATGAAACTCAATTTCGATGAATTAAGTGATTTCAAGTTATTTTCGATGTATTCGATGTATGAAACTCAATTTCGATGAATTAAGTGAATTTAACTTATTTTCGATGTATTCGATGAATGTAACTTGATTTCGATGAATTAAGTGATTTCAAGTTATTTTCGATGAATTCGATGAATGTAACTTGATTTCGATGAATTAACTGAATTTAAGTTATTTTCGATGTATTCGATGAATGTAACCTAATTTCGATGAATTAAGTGAATTTAACTTATTTTCGATGTATTCGATGAATGTATCTTAATTTCGATGAATTAAGTGATTTCAAGTTATTTTCGATGTATTCGATGTATGAAACTCAATTTCGATGAATTACGTGATTTCAAGTTATTTTCGATGAATTCGATGAATGTAACTCAATTTCGATGAATTAAGTGAATTTAACTTATTTTCGATGTATTCGATGAATGTAACTTAATTTCGATGAATTAAGTGAATTTAAGTTATTTTCGATGTATTCGATGTATGAAACTCAATTTCGATGAATTAAGTGAATTTAACTTATTTTCGATGTATTCGATGAATGTAACTTGATTTCGATGAATTAAGTGAATTTAAGTTATTTTCGATGTATTCGATGTATGAAACTCAATTTCGATGAATTAAGTGAATTGAACTTATTTTCGATGTATTCGATGAATGTAACTTAATTTCGATGAATTAAGTGATTTCAAGTTATTTTCGATGAATTCGATGAATGTAACTTGATTTCGATGAATTAAGTGAATTTAAGTTATTTTCGATGTATTCGATGTATGAAACTCAATTTCGATGAATTAAGTGATTTCAAGTTATTTTCGATGAATTCGATGAATGTAACTTGATTTCGATGAATTAAGTGAATTTATGTTATTTTCGATGTATGCGATGAATGTAACTTAATTTCGATGAATTAAGTGAATTGAACTTATTTTCGATGTATTCGATGAATGTAACTTAATTTCGATGAATTACGTGATTTCAAGTTATTTTCGATGTATTCGATGAATGTAACTTAATTTCGATGAATTAAGTGAATTTAACTTATTTTCGATGTATTCGATGAATGTAACTCAATTTCGATGAATTAAGTGAATTTAACTTATTTTCGATGTATTCGATGAATGTAACTCAATTTCGATGAATTAAGTAAATTGAACTTATTTTCAAAGTATTCGATGAATGTAACTTAATTTCGATGAATTAAGTGATTTCAAGTTATTTTCGATGTATTCGATGAATGTAACTTAATTTCGATGAATTAAGTGATTTCAAGTTATTTTCGATGAATTCGATGAATGTAACTTGATTTCGATGAATTAAGTGAATATAAGTTATTTTCGATGTATTCGATGTATGAAACTCAATTTCGATGAATTAAGTGAATTTAACTTATTTTCGATGTATTCGATGAATGTAACTTAATTTCGATGAATTAAGTGAATTGAACTTATTTTCGATGTATTCGATGTATGAAACTCAATTTCGATGAATTAAGTGAATTTAACTTATTTTCGATGTATTCGATGAATGTAACTTAATTTCGATGAATTAAGTGATTTCAAGTTATTTTCGATGTATTCGATGTATGAAACTCAATTTCGATGAATTAAGTGAATTTAACTTATTTTCGATGTATTCGATGAATGTAACTTAATTTCGATGAATTAAGTGAATTTAACTTATTTTCGATGTATTCGATGAATGTAACTTAATTTCGATGAATTAAGTGATTTCAAGTTATTTTCGATATATTCGATGAATGTAACTTAATTTCGATGAATTAAGTGAATTTAACTTATTTTCGATGTATTCGATGAATGTAACTCAATTTCGATGAATTAAGTGAATTGAACTTATTTTCGATGTATTCGATGAATGTAACTTAATTGCGATGAATTAAGTGATTTCAAGTTATTTTCGATGAATTCGATGAATGTAACTTGATTTCGATGAATTAAGTGAATTTAACTTATTTTCGATGTATTCGATGAATGTAACTTGATTTCGATGAATTAAGTGAATTTAAGTTATTTTCGATGTATTCGATGTATGAAACTCAATTTCGATGAATTAAGTGATTTCAAGTTATTTTCGATGTATTCGATGTATGAAACTCAATTTCGATGAATTAAGTGAATTTAACTTATTTTCGATGTATTCGATGAATGTAACTTGATTTCGATGAATTAAGTGATTTCAAGTTATTTTCGATGAATTCGATGAATGTAACTTGATTTCGATGAATTAACTGAATTTAAGTTATTTTCGATGTATTCGATGAATGTAACCTAATTTCGATGAATTAAGTGAATTTAACTTATTTTCGATGTATTCGATGAATGTATCTTAATTTCGATGAATTAAGTGATTTCAAGTTATTTTCGATGTATTCGATGTATGAAACTCAATTTCGATGAATTACGTGATTTCAAGTTATTTTCGATGAATTCGATGAATGTAACTTGATTTCGATGAATTAAGTGAATTTAACTTATTTTCGATGTATTCGATGAATGTAACTTGATTTCGATGAATTAAGTGAATTTAAGTTATTTTCGATGTATTCGATGTATGAAACTCAATTTCGATGAATTAAGTGATTTCAAGTTATTTTCGATGATTTCGATGAATGTAACTTGATTTCGATGAATTAAGTGAATTTAAGTTATTTTCGATGTATTCGATGAATGTAACTTAATTTCGATGAATTAAGTGAATTTAACTTATTTTCGATGTATTCGATGAATGTAACTCAATTTCGATGAATTAAGTGAATTGAACTTATTTTCGATGTATTCGATGTATGAAACTCAATTTCGATGAATTAAGTGATTTCAAGTTATTTTCGATGAATTCGATGAATGTAACTTGATTTCGATGAATTAAGTGAATTTAAGTTATTTTCGATGTATTCGATGTATGAAACTCAATTTCGATGAATTAAGTGAATTTAACTTATTTTCGATGTATTCGATGAATGTAACTTAATTTCGATGAATTAAGTGATTTCAAGTTATTTTCGATGAATTCGATGAATGTAACTTGATTTCGATGAATTAAGTGAATTTAAGTTATTTTCGATGTATTCGATGTATGAAACTCAATTTCGATGAATTAAGTGAATTTAACTTATTTTCGATGTATTCGATGAATGTAACTCAATTTCGATGAATTAAGTGAATTTAACTTATTTTCGATGTATTCGATGAATGTAACTTAATTTCGATGAATTAAGTGAATTTAACTTATTTTCGATGTATTCGATGAATGTAACTTAATTTCGATGAATTAAGTGAATTTAACTTATTTTCGATGTATTCGATGAATGTAACTTAATTTCGATGAATTAAGTGATTTCAAGTTATTTTCGATGTATTCGATGAATGTAACTTAATTTCGATGAATTAAGTGATTTCAAGTTATTTTCGATGAATTCGATGAATGTAACTTAATTTCGATGAATTAAGTGATTTTAACTTATTTTCGATGTATTCGATGTATGTAACTCAATTTCGATGAATTAAGTGAATTGAACTTATTTTCGATGTATTCGATGAATGTAACTTAATTTCGATGAATTAAGTGATTTCAAGTTATTTTCGATGTATTCGATGAATGTAACTTAATTTCGATGAATTAAGTGAATTTAAGTTATTTTCGATGTATTCGATGTATGAAACTCAATTTCGATGAATTAAGTGAATTTAACTTATTTTCGATGTATTCGATGAATGTAACTCAATTTCGATGAATTAAGTAAATTGAACTTATTTTCAAAGTATTCGATGAATGTAACTTAATTTCGATGAATTAAGTGATTTCAAGTTATTTTCGATGTATTCGATGAATGTAACTTAATTTCGATGAATTAAGTGATTTCAAGTTATTTTCGATGAATTCGATGAATGTAACTTGATTTCGATGAATTAAGTGAATATAAGTTATTTTCGATGTATTCGATGTATGAAACTCAATTTCGATGAATTAAGTGAATTTAACTTATTTTCGTTGTATTCGATGAATGTAACTTAATTTCGATGAATTAAGTGATTTCAAGTTATTTTCGATGTATTCGATGTATGAAACTCAATTTCGATGAATTAAGTGAATTTAACTTATTTTCGATGTATTCGATGAATGTAACTTAATTTCGATGAATTAAGTGAATTGAACTTATTTTCGATGTATTCGATGAATGTAACTTAATTTCGATGAATTAAGTGATTTCAAGTTATTTTCGATGTATTCGATGAATGTAACTTAATTTCGATGAATTAAGTGAATTTAAGTTATTTTCGATGTATTCGATGTATGAAACTCAATTTCGATGAATTAAGTGAATTTAACTTATTTTCGATGTATTCGATGAATGTAACTTAATTTCGATGAATTAAGTGATTTCAAGTTATTTTCGATGTATTCGATGTATGAAACTCAATTTCGATGAATTAAGTGAATTTAACTTATTTTCGATGTATTCGATGAATGTAACTTAATTTCGATGAATTAAGTGATTTCAAGTTATTTTCGATGTATTCGATGAATGTAACTTAATTTCGATGAATTAAGTGATTTCAAGTTATTTTCGATGAATTCGATGAATGTAACTTGATTTCGATGAATTAAGTGAATATAAGTTATTTTCGATGTATTCGATGTATGAAACTCAATTTCGATGAATTAAGTGAATTTAACTTATTTTCGATGTATTCGATGAATGTAACTTAATTTCGATGAATTAAGTGATTTCAAGTTGTTTTCGATGTATTCGATGTATGAAACTCAATTTCGATGAATTAAGTGAATTTAACTTATTTTCGATGTATTCGATGAATGTAACTTAATTTCGGTGAATTAAGTGAATTGAACTTATTTTCGATGTATTCGATGAATGTAACTTAATTTCGATGAATTAAGTGATTTCAAGTTATTTTCGATGAATTCGATGAATGTAACTTGATTTCGATGAATTAAGTGATTTCAAGTTATTTCGATGTATTCGATGTATGAAACTCAATTTCGATGAATTAAGTGAATTTAACTTATTTTTGATGTATTCGATGAATGTAACTTAATTTCGATGAATTAAGTGATTTCAAGTTATTTTCGATGTATTCGATGAATGTAACTTAATTTCGATGAATTAAGTGAATTTAAGTTATTTTCGATGTATTCGATGTATGACACTCAATTTCGATGAATTAAGTGAATTTAACTTATTTTCGATGTATTCGATGAATGTAACTTAATTTCGATGAATTAAGTGATTTCAAGTTATTTTCGATGTATTCGATGAATGTAACTTAATTTCGATGAATTAAGTGAATTTAAGTTATTTTCGATGTATTCGATGTATGAAACTCAATTTCTATGAATTAAGTGATTTCAAGTTATTTTCGATGTATTCGATGAATGTAACTTAATTTCGATGAATTAGGTGAATTTAAGTTATTTTCGATGTATTCGATGTATGAAACTTATTTTCGATGTATTCGATGAATGTAACTCAATTTCGACGAATTAAGTGAATTGAACTTATTTTCGATGTATTCGATGAATGTAACTTAATTTCGATGAATTAAGTGATTTCAAGTTATTTTCGATGTATTCGATGAATGTAACTTAATTTCGATGAATTAAGTGATTTCAAGTTATTTTCGATGTATTCGATGAATGTAACTTGATTTCGATGAATTAAGTAAATTTAACTTATTTTCGATGTATTCGATGAATGTAACTCAATTTCGATGAATTAAGTGAATTCAACTTATTTTCGATGTATTCGATGAATATAACTTAATTTCGGTGAATTAAGTGAATTTAAGTTATTTTCGATGTATTCGATGAATGTAACTTAATTTCGATGAATTAAGTGAATTTAAGTTATTTTCGATGTATTCGATGAATGTAACTCAATTTCGATGAATTAAGTGAATTGAACTTATTTTCGATGTATTCGATGAATGTAACTTAATTTCGATGAATTAAGTGATTTCAAGTTATTTTCGATGAATTCGATGAATGTAACTTAATTTCGATGAATTAAGTGAATTTAACTTATTTTCGATGTATTCGATGAATGTAACTCAATTTCGATGAATTAAGTGAATTGAACTTATTTTCGATGTATTCGATGAATGTAACTTAATTTCGATGAATTAAGTGATTTCAAGTTATTTTCGATGTATTCGATGTATGAAACTCAATTTCGATGAATTAAGTGAATTTAACTTATTTTCGATGTATTCGATGAATGTAACTTAATTTCGATGAATTAAGTGAATTGAACTTATTTTCAATGTATTCGATGAATGTAACTTAATTTCGATGAATGAAGTGATTTCAAGTTATTTTCGATGAATTCGATGAATGTAACTTAATTTCGATGAATTAAGTGAATTTAACTTATTTTCGATGTATTCGATGAATGTAACTCAATTTCGATGAATTAAGTGATTTCAAGTTATTTTCGATGTATTCGATGAATGTAACTTAATTTCGATGAATTAAGTGATTTCAAGTTATTTTCGATGTATTCGATATATGAAACTCAATTTCGATGAATTAAGTGAATTTAACTTATTTTCGATGTATTCGATGAATGTAACTTAATTTCGATGAATTAAGTGAATTGAACTTATTTTCGATGTATTCGATGAATGTAACTTAATTTCGAAGAATTAAGTGATTTCAAGTTATTTTCGATGTATTCGATGAATGTAACTTAATTTCGATGAATTAAGTGAATTTAAGTTATTTTCGATGTATTCGATGTATGAAACTCAATTTCGATGAATTAAGTGAATTTAACTTATTTTCGATGTATTCGATGAATGTAACTTAATTTCGATGAATTAAGTGATTTCAAGTTATTTTCGATGTATTCGATGAATGTAACTTAATTTCGATGAATTAAGTGAATTTAAGTTATTTTCGATGTATTCGATGTATGAAACTCAATTTCGATGAATTAAGTGAATTTAACTTATTTTCGATGTATTCGATGAATATAACTTAATTTCGGTGAATTAAGTGAATTTAAGTTATTTTCGATGTATTCGATGTATGAAACTCAATTTCGATGAATTAAGTGAATTTAACTTATTTTCGATGTATTCGATGAATATAACTTAATTTCGGTTAATTAAGTGAATTTAAGTTATTTTCGATGTATTCGATGAATGTAACTTAATTTCGATGAATTAAGTGAATTTAACTTATTTTCGATGTATTCGATGAATGTAACTCAATTTCGATGAATTAAGTGAATTGAACTTATTTTCGATGTATTCGATGAATGTAGCTTAATTTCGATGAATTAAGTGATTTCAGGTTATTTTCGATGAATTCGATGAATGTAACTTGATTTCGATGAATTAAGTGAATTTAAGTTATTTTCGATGTATTCGATGTATGAAACTCAATTTCGTTGAATTAAGTGAATTTAACTTATTTTCGATGTATTCGATGAATATAACTTAATTTCGGTGAATTAAGTGAATTTAAGTTATTTTCGATGTATTCGATGTATGAAACTCAATTTCGATGAATTAAGTGAATTTAACTTATTTTCGATGTATTCGATGAATGTAACTTAATTTCGATGAATTAAGTGAATTGAACTTATTTTCGATGTATTCGATGAATGTAACTTAATTTCGATGAATTAAGTGATTTCAAGTTATTTTCGATGTATTCGATGAATGTAACTTAATTTCGATGAATTAAGTGAATTTAACTTATTTTCGATGTATTCGATGAATGTAACGCAATTTCGATGAATTAAGTGATTTCAAGTTATTTTCGATGTATTCGATGAATGTAACTTAATTTCGATGAATTAAGTGATTTCAAGTTATTTTCGATGTATTCGATGTATGAAACTCAATTTCGATGAATTAAGTGAATTTAACTTATTTTCGATGTATTCGATGAATGTAAATTAATTTCGATGAATTAAGTGATTTCAAGTTATTTTCGATGTATTCGATGAATGTAACTTAATTTCGATGAATTAAGTGAATTTAAGTTATTTTCGATGTATTCGATGTATGAAACTCAATTTCGATGAATTAAGTGAATTTAACTTATTTTCGATGTATTCGATGAATGTAACTTAATTTCGATGAATTAAGTGATTTCAAGTTATTTTCGATGTATTCGATGAATGTAACTTAATTTCGATGAATTAAGTGAATTTAAGTTATTTTCGATGTATTCGATGTATGAAACTCAATTTCGATGAATTAAGTGAATTTAACTTATTTTCGATGTATTCGATGAATATAACTTAATTTCGGTTAATTAAGTGAATTTAAGTTATTTTCGATGTATTCGATGAATGTAACTTAATTTCGATGAATTAAGTGAATTTAACTTATTTTCGATGTATTCGATGAATGTAACTCAATTTCGATGAATTAAGTGAATTGAACTTATTTTCGATGTGTTCGATGAATGTAACTTAATTTCGATGAATTAAGTGATTTCAAGTTATTTTCGATGAATTCGATGAATGTAACTTGATTTCGATGAATTAAGTGAATTTAAGTTATTTTCGATGTATTCGATGTATGAAACACAATTTCGATGAATTAAGTGAATTTAACTTATTTTCGATGTATTCGATGAATATAACTTAATTTCGGTGAATTAAGTGAATTTAAGTTATTTTCGATGTATTCGATGTATGAAACTCAATTTCGATGAATTAAGTGAATTTAACTTATTTTCGATGTATTCGATGAATGTAACTTAATTTCGATGAATTAAGTGAATTGAACTTATTTTCGATGTATTCGATGAATGTAACTTAATTTCGATGAATTAAGTGATTTCAAGTTATTTTCGATGTATTCGATGAATGTAACTTAATTTCGATGAATTAAGTGAATTTAACTTATTTTCGATGTATTCGATGAATGTAACTCAATTTCGATGAATTAAGTGATTTCAAGTTATTTTCGATGTATTCGATGTATGAAACTCAATTTCGATGAATTAAGTGAATTTAACTTATTTTCGATGTATTCGATGAATGTAAATTAATTTCAATGAATTAAGTGAATTGAACTTATTTTCGATGTATTCGATGAATGTAACTTAATTTCGATGAATTAAGTGATTTCAAGTTATTTTCGATGAATTCGATGAATGTAACTTGATTTCGATGAATTAAGTGATTTCAAGTTATTTTCGATGTATTCGATGTATGAAACTCAATTTCGATGAATTAAGTGAATTTAACTTATTTTCGATGTATTCGATGAATGTAACTTAATTTCGATGAATTAAGTGATTTCAAGTTATTTTCGATGTATTCGATGAATGTAACTTAATTTCGATGAATTAAGTGAATTTAAGTTATTTTCGATGTATTCGATGTATGAAACTCAATTTCGATGAATTAAGTGAATTTAACTTATTTTCGATGTATTCGATGAATGTAACTTAATTTCGATGAATTAAGTGATTTCAAGTTATTTTCGATGTATTCGATGAATGTAACTTAATTTCGATGAATTAAGTGAATTTAAGTTATTTTCGATGTATTCGATGTATGAAACTCAATTTCGATGAATTAAGTGATTTCAAGTTATTTTCGATGTATTCGATGAATGTAACTTAATTTCGATGAATTAAGTGAATTTAAGTTATTTTCGATGTATTCGATGTATGAAACTCAATTTCGATGAATTAAGTGAATTTAACTTATTTTCGATGTATTCGATGAATGTAACTTAATTTCGATGAATTAAGTGATTTCAAGTTATTTTCGATGTATTCGATGTATGAAACTTAATTTCGATGAATTAAGTGATTTCAAGTTATTTTCGATGTATTCGATGTATGAAACTCAATTTCGATGAATTAAGTGAATTTAACTTATTTTCGATGTATTCGATGAATGTAACTTAATTTCGATGAATTAAGTGAATTGAACTTATTTTCGATGTATTCGATGAATGTAACTTAATTTCGATGAATTAAGTGATTTCAAGTTATTTTCGATGAATTCGATGAATGTAACTTGATTTCGATGTATTCGATGTATGAAACTCAATTTCGATGAATTAAGTGAATTTAACTTATTTTCGATGTATTCGATGAATGTAACTTAATTTCGATGAATTAAGTGATTTCAAGTTATTTTCGATGTATTCGATGAATGTAACTTAATTTCGATGAATTAAGTGAATTTAAGTTATTTTCGATGTATTCGATGTATGAAACTCAATTTCGATGAATTAAGTGAATTTAACTTATTTTCGATGTATTCGATGAATGTAACTTAATTTCGATGAATTAAGTGATTTCAAGTTATTTTCGATGTATTCGATGAATGTAACTTAATTTCGATGAATTAAGGGAATTTAAGTTATTTTCGATGTATTCGATGTATGAAACTCAATTTCGACGAATTAAGTGATTTCAAGTTATTTTCGATGTATTCGATGAATGTAACTTAATTTCGATGAATTAACTGAATTTATGTTATTTTCGATGTATTCGATGAATGTAACTCAATTTCGATGAATTAAGTGAATTGAACTTATTTTCGATGTATTCGATGAATGTAACTTAATTTCGATGAATTAAGTGATTTCAAGTTATTTTCGATGTATTCGATGAATGTAACTTAATTTCGATGAATTAAGTGATTTCAAGTTATTTTCGATGAATTCGATGAATGTAACTTGATTTCGATGAATTAAGTGAATATAAGTTATTTTCGATGTATGAAACTCAATTTCGATGAATTAAGTGAATTTAACTTATTTTCGATGTATTCGATGAATGTAACTTAATTTCGATGAATTAAGTGATTTCAAGTTATTTTCGATGTATTCGATGAATGTAACATAATTTCGATGAATTAAGTGATTTCAAGTTATTTTCGATGTATTCGATGTATGAAACTCAATTTCGATGAATTAAGTGAATTTAACTTATTTTTGATGTATTCGATGAATATAACTTAATTTCGGTGAATTAAGTGAATTTAAGTTATTTTCGATGTATTCGATGAATGTAACTTAATTTCGATGAATTAAGTGAATTTAACTTATTTTCGATGTATTCGATGAATGTAACTCAATTTCGATGAATTAAGTTAATTGAACTTATTTTCGATGTATTCGATGAATGTAACTTAATTTCGATGAATTAAGTGATTTCAAGTTATTTTCGATGAATTCGATGAATGTAACTTAAATTCGATGAATTAAGTGAATTTAACTTATTTTCGATGTATTCGATGAATGTAACTCAATTTCGATGAATTAAGTGAATTGAACTTATTTTCGATGTATTCGATGAATGTATCTTAATCTCGATGAATTAAGTGATTTCAAGTTATTTTCGATGAATTCGATGAATGTAACTTGATTTCGATGAATTAAGTGAATTTAAGTTATTTTCGATGTATTCGATGTATGAAACTCAATTTCGATGAATTAAGTGAATTTAACTTATTTTCGATGTATTCGATGAAAATAACTTAATTTCGGTGAATTAAGTGAATTTAAGTTATTTTCGATGTATTCGATGTATGAAACTCAATTTCGATGAATTAAGTGAATTTAACTTATTTTCGATGTATTCGATGAATGTAACTTAATTTCGATGAATTAAGTGAATTGAACTTATTTTCGATGTATTCGATGAATGTAACTTAATTTCGATGAATTAAGTGATTTCAAGTTATTTTCGATGAATTCGATGAATGTAACTTGATTTCGATGAATTAAGTGAATTTAAGCTATTTTCGTTGTATTCGATGTATGAAACTCAATTTCGATGAATTAAGTGAATTTAACTTATTTTCGATGTATTCGATGAATGTAACTTAAAATTTCGATGAATTAAGTGATTTCAAGTTATTTTCGATGTATTCGATGTATGAAACTCAATTTCGATGAATTAAGTGAATTTAACTTATTTTCGATGTATTCGATGAATGTAACTTAATTTCGATGAATTAAGTGAATTTAACTTATTTTCGATGTATTCGATGAATGTAACTCAATTTCGATGAATTAAGTGAATTTAACTTATTTTCGATGTATTCGATGAATGTAACTCAATTTCGATGAATTAAGTGAATTGAACTTATTTTCGTTGTATTCGATGAATGTAACTTAATTTCGATGAATTAAGTGATTTCAAGTTATTTTCGATGAATTCGATGAATGTAACTTGATTTCGATGAATTAAGTGAATTTAAGTTATTTTCGATGTATTCGATGTATGAAACTCAATTTCGATGAATTAAGTGAATTTAACTTATTTTCGATGTATTCGATGAATGTAACTTAATTTCGATGAATTAAGTGATTTCAAGTTATTTTCGATGTATTCGATGTATGAAACTCAATTTCGATGAATTAAGTGAATTTAACTTATTTTCGATGTATTCGATGAATGTAAATTAATTTCGATGAATTAAGTGAATTGAACTTATTTTCGATGTATTCGATGAATGTAACTTAATTTCGATGAATTAAGTGATTTCAAGTTATTTTCGATGAATTCGATGAATGTAACTTGATTTCGATGAATTAAGTGAATTTAAGTTATTTTCGATGTATTCGATGTATGAAACTCAATTTCGATGAATTAAGTGAATTTAACTTATTTTCGATGTATTCGATGAATATAACTTAATTTCGGTGAATTAAGTGAATTTAAGTTATTTTCGATGTATTCGATGAATATAACTTAATTTCGGTGAATTAAGTGATTTCAAGTTATTTTCGATGAATTCGATGAATGTAACTTGATTTCGATGAATTAAGTGAATATAAGTTATTTTCGATGTATTCGATGTATGAAACTCAATTTCGATGAATTAAGTGAATTTAACTTATTTTCGATGTATTCGATGAATGTAAATTAATTTCGATGAATTAAGTGATTTCAAGTTCTTTTCGATGTATTCGATGTATGAAACTCAATTTCGATGAATTAAGTGAATTTAACTTATTTTCGATGTATTCGATGAATGTAACTTAATTTCGATGAATTAAGTGAATTGAACTTATTTTCGATGTATTCGATGAATGTAACTTAATTTCGATGAATTAAGTGATTTCAAGTTATTTTCGATGTATTCGATGAATGTAACTTAATTTCGATGAATTAAGTGAATTTAACTTATTTTCGATGTATTCGATGAATGTAACTCAATTTCGATGAATTAAGTGATTTCAAGTTATTTTCGATGTATTCGATGAATGTAACTTAATTTCGATGAATTAAGTGATTTCAAGTTATTTTCGATGTATTCGATGTATGAAACTCAATTTCGATGAATTAAGTGAATTTAACTTATTTTCGATGTATTCGATGAATGTAAATTAATTTCGATGAATTAAGTGAATTGAACTTATTTTCGATGTATTCGATGAATGTAACTTAATTTCGATGAATTAAGTGATTTCAAGTTATTTTCGATGAATTCGATGAATGTAACTTGATTTCGATGAATTAAGTGATTTCAAGTTATTTTCGATGTATTCGATGTATGAAACTCAATTTCGATGAATTAAGTGAATTTAACTTATTTTCGATGTATTCGATGAATGTAACTTAATTTCGATGAATTAAGTGATTTCAAGTTATTTTCGATGTATTCGATGAATGTAACTTAATTTCGATGAATTAAGTGAATTTAAGTTATTTTCGATGTATTCGATGTATGAAACTCAATTTCGATGAATTAAGTGAATTTAACTTATTTTCGATGTATTCGATGAATGTAACTTAATTTCGATGAATTAAGTGATTTCAAGTTATTTTCGATGTATTCGATGAATGTAACTTAATTTCGATGAATTAAGTGAATTTAAGTTATTTTCGATGTATTCGATGTATGAAACTCAATTTCGATGAATTAAGTGATTTCAAGTTATTTTCGATGTATTCGATGAATGTAACTTAATTTCGATGAATTAAGTGATTTCAAGTTATTTTCGATGTATTCGATGTATGAAACTCAATTTCGATGAATTAAGTGAATTTAACTTATTTTCGATGTATTCGATGAATGTAACTTAATTTCGATGAATTAAGTGAATTGAACTTATTTTCGATGTATTCGATGAATGTAACTTAATTTCGATGAATTAAGTGATTTCAAGTTATTTTCGATGAATTCGATGAATGTAACTTAATTTCGATGAATTAAGTGAATTTAACTTATTTTCGATGTATTCGATGAATGTAACTTAATTTCGATGAATTAAGTGATTTCAAGTTATTTTCGATGTATTCGATGTATGAAACTTAATTTCGATGAATTAAGTGATTTCAAGTTATTTTCGATGTATTCGATGTATGAAACTCAATTTCGATGAATTAAGTGAATTTAACTTATTTTCGATGTATTCGATGAATGTAACTTAATTTCGATGAATTAAGTGAATTGAACTTATTTTCGATGTATTCGATGAATGTAACTTAATTTCGATGAATTAAGTGATTTCAAGTTATTTTCGATGAATTCGATGAATGTAACTTGATTTCGATGAATTAAGTGATTTCAAGTTATTTTCGATGTATTCGATGTATGAAACTCAATTTCGATGAATTAAGTGAATTTAACTTATTTTCGATGTATTCGATGAATGTAACTTAATTTCGATGAATTAAGTGATTTCAAGTTATTTTCGATGTATTCGATGAATGTAACTTAATTTCGATGAATTAAGTGAATTTAAGTTATTTTCGATGTATTCGATGTATGAAACTCAATTTCGATGAATTAAGTGAATTTAACTTATTTTCGATGTATTCGATGAATGTAACTTAATTTCGATGAATTAAGTGATTTCAAGTTATTTTCGATGTATTCGATGAATGTAACTTAATTTCGATGAATTAAGTGAATTTAAGTTATTTTCGATGTATTCGATGTATGAAACTCAATTTCGACGAATTAACTGATTTCAAGTTATTTTCGATGTATTCGATGAATGTAACTTAATTTCGATGAATTAACTGAATTTAAGTTATTTTCGATGTATTCGATGTATGAAACTCAATTTCGATGAATTAAGTGAATTTAACTTATTTTCGATGTATTCGATGAATGTAACTCAATTTCGATGAATTAAGTGAATTGAACTTATTTTCGATGTATTCGATGAATGTAACTTAATTTCGATGAATTAAGTGATTTCAAGTTATTTTCGATGTATTCGATGAATGTAACTTAATTTCGATGAATTAAGTGATTTCAAGTTATTTTCGATGAATTCGATGAATGTAACTTGATTTCGATGAATTAAGTGAATATAAGTTATTTTCGATGTATTCGATGTATGAAACTCAATTTCGATGAATTAAGTGAATTTAACTTATTTTCGATGTATTCGATGAATGTAACTTAATTTCGATGAATTAAGTGATTTCAAGTTATTTTCGATGTATTCGATGAATGTAACATAATTTCGATGAATTAAGTGATTTCAAGTTATTTTCGATGTATTCGATGTATGAAACTCAATTTCGATGAATTAAGTGAATTTAACTTATTTTCGATGTATTCGATGAATATAACTTAATTTCGGTGAATTAAGTGAATTTAAGTTATTTTCGATGTATTCGATGAATGTAACTTAATTTCGATGAATTAAGTGAATTTAACTTATTTTCGATGTATTCGATGAATGTAACTCAATTTCGATGAATTAAGTGAATTGAACTTATTTTCGATGTATTCGATGAATGTAACTTAATTTCGATGAATTAAGTGATTTCAAGTTATTTTCGATGAATTCGATGAATGTAACTTAATTTCGATGAATTAAGTGAATTTAACTTATTTTCGATGTATTCGATGAATGTAACTCAATTTCGATGAATTAAGTGAATTGAACTTATTTTCGATGTATTCGATGAATGTAACTTAATTTCGATGAATTAATTGATTTCAAGTTATTTTCGATGAATTCGATGAATGTAACTTGATTTCGATGAATTAAGTGAATTTAAGTTATTTTCGATGTATTCGATGTATGAAACTCAATTTCGATGAATTAAGTGAATTTAACTTATTTTCGATGTATTCGATGAATGTAACTTAATTTCGATGAATTAAGTGATTTCAAGTTATTTTCGATGTATTCGATGAATGTAACTTAATTTCGATGAATTAAGTGAATTTAAGTTATTTTCGATGTATTCGATGTATGAAACTCAATTTCGATGAATTAAGTGATTTCAAGTTATTTTCGATGTATTCGATGAATGTAACTTAATTTCGATGAATTAAGTGATTTCAAGTTATTTTCGATGTATTCGATGTATGAAACTCAATTTCGATGAATTAAGTGAATTTAACTTATTTTCGATGTATACGATGAATGTAACTTAATTTCGATGAATTAAGTGAATTGAACTTATTTTCGATGTATTCGATGAATGTAACTTAATTTCGATGAATTAAGTGATTTCAAGTTATTTTCGATGAATTCGATGAATGTAACTTGATTTCGATGAATTAAGTGATTTCAAGTTATTTTCGATGTATTCGATGTATGAAACTCAATTTCGATGAATTAAGTGAATTTAACTTATTTTCGATGTATTCGATGAATATAACTTAATTTCGGTGAATTAAGTGAATTTAAGTTATTTTCGATGTATTCGATGAATGTAACTTAATTTCGATGAATTAAGTGAATTTAACTTATTTTCGATGTATTCGATGAATGTAACTCAATTTCGATGAATTAAGTGAATTGAACTTATTTTCGATGTATTCGATGAATGTAACTTAATTTCGATGAATTAAGTGATTTCAAGTTATTTTCGATGAATTCGATGAATGTAACTTAATTTCGATGAATTAAGTGAATTTAACTTATTTTCGATGTATTCGATGAATGTAACTCAATTTCGATGAATTAAGTGAATTGAACTTATTTTCGATGTATTCGATGAATGTAACTTAATTTCGATGAATTAATTGATTTCAAGTTATTTTCGATGAATTCGATGAATGTAACTTGATTTCGATGAATTAAGTGAATTTAAGTTATTTTCGATGTATTCGATGTATGAAACTCAATTTCGATGAATTAAGTGAATTTAACTTATTTTCGATGTATTCGATTAATATAACTTAATTTCGGTGAATTAAGTGAATTTAAGTTATTTTCGATGTATTCGATGTATGAAACTCAATTTCGATGAATTAAGTGAATTTAACTTATTTTCGATGTATTCGATGAATGTAACTTAATTTCGATGAATTAAGTGATTTCAAGTTATTTTCGATGTATTCGATGTATGAAACTCAATTTCGATGAATTAAGTGAATTTAACTTATTTTCGATGTATTCGATGAATGTAACTTAATTTCGATGAATTAAGTGAATTGAACTTATTTTCGATGTATTCGATGAATGTAACTTAATTTCGATGAATTAAGTGATTTCAAGTTATTTTCGATGAATTCGATGAATGTAACTTGATTTCGATGAATTAAGTGAATTTAAGCTATTTTCGTTGTATTCGATGTATGAAACTCAATTTCGATGAATTAAGTGAATTTAACTTATTTTCGATGTATTCGATGAATGTAACTTAAAATTTCGATGAATTAAGTGATTTCAAGTTATTTTCGATGTATTCGATGTATGAAACTCAATTTCGATGAATTAAGTGAATTTAACTTATTTTCGATGTATTCGATGAATGTAACTTAATTTCGATGAATTAAGTGAATTTAACTTATTTTCGATGTATTCGATGAATGTAACTCAATTTCGATGAATTAAGTGAATTTAACTTATTTTCGATGTATTCGATGAATGTAACTCAATTTCGATGAATTAAGTGAATTGAACTTATTTTCGATGTATTCGATGAATGTAACTTAATTTCGATGAATTAAGTGATTTCAAGTTATTTTCGATGAATTCGATGAATGTAACTTGATTTCGATGAATTAAGTGAATTTAAGTTATTTTCGATGTATTCGATGTATGAAACTCAATTTCGATGAATTAAGTGAATTTAACTTATTTTCGATGTATTCGATGAATGTAACTTAATTTCGATGAATTAAGTGATTTCAAGTTATTTTCGATGTATTCGATGTATGAAACTCAATTTCGATGAATTAAGTGAATTTAACTTATTTTCGATGTATTCGATGAATGTAACTTAATTTCGATGAATTAAGTGAATTGAACTTATTTTCGATGTATTCGATGAATGTAACTTAATTTCGATGAATTAAGTGATTTCAAGTTATTTTCGATGAATTCGATGAATGTAACTTGATTTCGATGAATTAAGTGAATTTAAGTTATTTTCGATGTATTCGATGTATGAAACTCAATTTCGATGAATTAAGTGAATTTAACTTATTTTCGATGTATTCGATGAATATAACTTAATTTCGGTGAATTAAGTGAATTTAAGTTATTTTCGATGTATTCGATGAATATAACTTAATTTCGGTGAATTAAGTGATTTCAAGTTATTTTCGATGAATTCGATGAATGTAACTTGATTTCGATGAATTAAGTGAATATAAGTTATTTTCGATGTATTCGATGTATGAAACTCAATTTCGATGAATTAAGTGAATTTAACTTATTTTCGATGTATTCGATGAATGTAAATTAATTTCGATGAATTAAGTGATTTCAAGTTCTTTTCGATGTATTCGATGTATGAAACTCAATTTCGATGAATTAAGTGAATTTAACTTATTTTCGATGTATTCGATGAATGTAACTTAATTTCGATGAATTAAGTGAATTGAACTTATTTTCGATGTATTCGATGAATGTAACTTAATTTCGATGAATTAAGTGATTTCAAGTTATTTTCGATGTATTCGATGTATGAAACTCAATTTCGATGAATTAAGTGAATTTAACTTATTTTCGATGTATTCGATGAATGTAACTTAATTTCGATGAATTAAGTGATTTCAAGTTATTTTCGATGTATTCGATGAATGTAACTTGATTTCGATGAATTAAGTGAATTTAAGTTATTTTCGATGTATTCGATGTATGAAACTCAATTTCGATGAATTAAGTGAATTTAACTTATTTTCGATGTATTCGATGAATATAACTTAATTTCGGTGAATTAAGTGAATTTAAGTTATTTTCGATGTATTCGATGAATGTAACTTAATTTCGATGAATTAAGTGAATTTAACTTATTTTCGATGTATTCGATGAATGTAACTCAATTTCGATGAATTAAGTGAATTGAACTTATTTTCGATGTATTCGATGAATGTAACTTGATTTCGATGAATTAAGTGAATTTAAGTTATTTTCGATGTATTCGATGTATGAAACTCAATTTCGATGAATTAAGTGAATTTAACTTATTTTCGATGTATTCGATGAATGTAACTTAATTTCGATGAATTAAGTGAATTTAACTTATTTTCGATGTATTCGATGAATGTAACTCAATTTCGATGAATTAAGTGAATTTAACTTATTTTCGATGTATTCGATGAATGTAACTCAATTTCGATGAATTAAGTGAATTGAACTTATTTTCGATGTATTCGATGAATGTAACTTAATTTCGATGAATTAAGTGATTTCAAGTTATTTTCGATGAATTCGATGAATGTAACTTGATTTCGATGAATTAAGTGAATTTAAGTTATTTTCGATGTATTCGATGTATGAAACTCAATTTCGATGAATTAAGTGAATTTAACTTATTTTCGATGTATTCGATGAATATAACTTAATTTCGGTGAATTAAGTGAATTTAAGTTATTTTCGATGTATTCGATGAATGTAACTTAATTTCGATGAATTAAGTGAATTTAACTTATTTTCGATGTATTCGATGAATGTAACTCAATTTCGATGAATTAAGTGAATTGAACTTATTTTCGATGTATTCGATGAATGTAACTTGATTTCGATGAATTAAGTGAATTTAAGTTATTTTCGATGTATTCGATGTATGAAACTCAATTTCGATGAATTAAGTGAATTTAACTTATTTTCGATGTATTCGATGAATATAACTTAATTTCGGTGAATTAAGTGAATTTAAGTTATTTTCGATGTATTCGATGTATGAAACTCAATTTCGATGAATTAAGTGAATTTAACTTATTTTCGATGTATTCGATGAATATAACTTAATTTCGGTGAATTAAGTGAATTTAAGTTATTTTCGATGTATTCGATGAATATAACTTAATTTCGGTGAATTAAGTGATTTCAAGTTATTTTCGATGAATTCGATGAATGTAACTTGATTTCGATGAATTAAGTGAATATAAGTTATTTTCGATGTATTCGATGTATGAAACTCAATTTCGATGAATTAAGTGAATTTAACTTATTTTCGATGTATTCGATGAATGTAAATTAATTTCGATGAATTAAGTGATTTCAAGTTCTTTTCGATGTATTCGATGTATGAAACTCAATTTCGATGAATTAAGTGAATTTAACTTATTTTCGATGTATTCGATGAATGTAACTTAATTTCGATGAATTAAGTGAATTGAACTTATTTTCGATGTATTCGATGAATGTAACTTAATTTCGATGAATTAAGTGATTTCAAGTTATTTTCGATGTATTCGATGTATGAAACTCAATTTCGATGAATTAAGTGAATTTAACTTATTTTCGATGTATTCGATGAATGTAACTTAATTTCGATGAATTAAGTGATTTCAAGTTATTTTCGATGTATTCGATGAATGTAACTTGATTTCGATGAATTAAGTGAATTTAAGTTATTTTCGATGTATTCGATGTATGAAACTCAATTTCGATGAATTAAGTGAATTTAACTTATTTTCGATGTATTCGATGAATATAACTTAATTTCGGTGAATTAAGTGAATTTAAGTTATTTTCGATGTATTCGATGAATGTAACTTAATTTCGATGAATTAAGTGAATTTAACTTATTTTCGATGTATTCGATGAATGTAACTCAATTTCGATGAATTAAGTGAATTGAACTTATTTTCGATGTATTCGATGAATGTAACTTGATTTCGATGAATTAAGTGAATTTAAGTTATTTTCGATGTATTCGATGTATGAAACTCAATTTCGATGAATTAAGTGAATTTAACTTATTTTCGATGTATTCGATGAATATAACTTAATTTCGGTGAATTAAGTGAATTTAAGTTATTTTCGATGTATTCGATGTATGAAACTCAATTTCGATGAATTAAGTGAATTTAACTTATTTTCGATGTATTCGATGAATGTAACTTAATTTCGATGAATTAAGTGAATTGAACTTATTTTCGATGTATTCGATGAATGTAACTTAATTTCGATGAATTAAGTGATTTCAAGTTATTTTCGATGTATTCGATGAATGTAACTTAATTTCGATGAATTAAGTGAATTTAACTTATTTTCGATGTATTCGATGAATGTAACTCAATTTCGATGAATTAAGTGATTTCAAGTTATTTTCGATGTATTCGATGAATGTAACTTAATTTCGATGAATTAAGTGATTTCAAGTTATTTTCGATGTATTCGATGTATGAAACTCAATTTCGATGAATTAAGTGAATTTAACTTATTTTCGATGTATTCGATGAATGTAAATTAATTTCGATGAATTAAGTGAATTGAACTTATTTTCGATGTATTCGATGAATGTAACTTAATTTCGATAAATTAAGTGATTTCAAGTTATTTTCGATGAATTCGATGAAAGTAACTTGATTTCGATGAATTAAGTGATTTCAAGTTATTTTCGATGTATTCGATGTATGAAACTCAATTTCGATGAATTAAGTGAATTTAACTTATTTTCGATGTATTCGATGAATGTAACTTAATTTCGATGAATTAAGTGATTTCAAGTTATTTTCGATGTATTCGATGAATGTAACTTAATTTCGATGAATTAAGTGAATTTAAGTTATTTTCGATGTATTCGATGTATGAAACTCAATTTCGATGAATTAAGTGAATTTAACTTATTTTCGATGTATTCGATGAATGTAACTTAATTTCGATGAATTAAGTGATTTCAAGTTATTTTCGATGTATTCGATGAATGTAACTTAATTTCGATGAATTAAGTGAATTTAAGTTATTTTCGATGTATTCGATGTATGAAACTCAATTTCGATGAATTAAGTGATTTCAAGTTATTTTCGATGTATTCGATGAATGTAACTTAATTTCGATGAATTAAGTGAATTTAAGTTATTTTCGATGTATTCGATGTATGAAACTCAATTTCGATGAATTAAGTGAATTTAACTTATTTTCGATGTATTCGATGAATGTAACTTAATTTCGATGAATTAAGTGATTTCAAGTTATTTTCGATGTATTCGATGTATGAAACTTAATTTCGATGAATTAAGTGATTTCAAGTTATTTTCGATGTATTCGATGTATGAAACTCAATTTCGATGAATTAAGTGAATTTAACTTATTTTCGATGTATTCGATGAATGTAACTTAATTTCGATGAATTAAGTGAATTGAACTTATTTTCGATGTATTCGATGAATGTAACTTAATTTCGATGAATTAAGTGATTTCAAGTTATTTTCGATGTATTCGATGTATGAAACTCAATTTCGATGAATTAAGTGAATTTAACTTATTTTCGATGTATACGATGAATGTAACTTAATTTCGATGAATTAAGTGAATTGAACTTATTTTCGATGTATTCGATGAATGTAACTTAATTTCGATGAATTAAGTGAATTTAACTTATTTTCGATGTATTCGATGAATGTAACTCAATTTCGATGAATTAAGTGATTTCAAGTTATTTTCGATGTATTCGATGAATGTAACTTAATTTCGATGAATTAAGTGATTTCAAGTTATTTTCGATGTATTCGATGTATGAAACTCAATTTCGATGAATTAAGTGAATTTAACTTATTTTCGATGTATTCGATGAATGTAACTTAATTTCGATGAATTAAATGAATTGAACTTATTTTCGATGTATTCGATGAATGTAACTTAATTTCGATGAATTAAGTGATTTCAAGTTATTTTCGATGAATTCGATGAATGTAACTTGATTTCGATGAATTAAGTGATTTCAAGTTATTTTCGATGTATTCGATGTATGAAACTCAATTTCGATGAATTAAGTGAATTTAACTTATTTTCGATGTATTCGATGAATGTAACTTAATTTCGATGAATTAAGTGATTTCAAGTTATTTTCGATGTATTCGATGAATGTAACTTAATTTCGATGAATTAAGTGAATTTAAGTTATTTTCGATGTATTCGATGTATGAAACTCAATTTCGATGAATTAAGTGAATTTAACTTATTTTCGATGTATTCGATGAATGTAACTTAATTTCGATGAATTAAGTGATTTCAAGTTATTTTCGATGTATTCGATGAATGTAACTTAATTTCGATGAATTAAGTGAATTTAAGTTATTTTCGATGTATTCGATGTATGAAGCTCAATTTCGACGAATCACTCAAGTTATTTTCGATGTATTCGATGAATGTAACTTAATTTCGATGAATTAACTGAATTTCAGTTATTTTCGATGTATTCGATGTATGAAACTCAATTTCGATGAATTAAGTGAATTTAACTTATTTTCGATGTATTCGATGAATGTAACTCAATTTCGATGAATTAAGTGAATTGAACTTATTTTCGATGTATTCGATGAATGTAACTTAATTTCGATGAATTAAGTGATTTCAAGTTATTTTCGATGTATTCGATGAATGTAACTTAATTTCGATGAATTAAGTGATTTCAAGTTATTTTCGATGAATTCGATGAATGTAACTTGATTTCGATGAATTAAGTGAATATAAGTTATTTTCGATGTATTCGATGTATGAAACTCAATTTCGATGAATTAAGTGAATTTAACTTATTTTCGATGTATTCGATGAATGTAACTTAATTTCGATGAATTAAGTGATTTCAAGTTATTTTCGATGTATTCGATGAATGTAACATAATTTCGATGAATTAAATGATTTCAAGTTATTTTCGATGTATTCGATGTATGAAACTCAATTTCGATGAATTAAGTGAATTTAACTTATTTTCGATGTATTCGATGAATATAACTTAATTTCGGTGAATTAAGTGAATTTAAGTTATTTTCGATGTATTCGATGAATGTAACTTAATTTCGATGAATTAAGTGAATTTAACTTATTTTCGATGTATTCGATGAATGTAACTCAATTTCGATGAATTAAGTGAATTGAACTTATTTTCGATGTATTCGATGAATGTAACTTAATTTCGATGAATTAAGTGATTTCAAGTTATTTTCGATGAATTCGATGAATGTAACTTGATTTCGATGAATTAAGTGAATTTAAGTTATTTTCGATGTATTCGATGTATGAAACTCAATTTCGATGAATTAAGTGAATTTAACTTATTTTCGATGTATTCGATGAATGTAACTTAATTTCGATGAATTAAGTGATTTCAAGTTATTTTCGATGAATTCGATGAATGTAACTTGATTTCGATGAATTAAGTGAATTTAAGTTATTTTCGATGTATTCGATGTATGAAACTCAATTTCGATGAATTAAGTGAATTTAACTTATTTTCGATGTATTCGATGAATATAACTTAATTTCGGTGAATTAAGTGAATTTAAGTTATTTTCGATGTATTCGATGTATGAAACTCAATTTCGATGAATTAAGTGAATTTAACTTATTTTCGATGTATTCGATGAATGTAACTTAATTTCGATGAATTAAGTGATTTCAAGTTATTTTCGATGTATTCGATGTATGAGACTCAATTTCGATGAATTAAGTGAATTTAACTTATTTTCGATGTATTCGATGAATGTAACTTAATTTCGATGAATTAAGTGAATTGAACTTATTTTCGATGTATTCGATGAATGTAACTTAATTTCGATGAATTAAGTGATTTCAAGTTATTTTCGATGAATTCGATGAATGTAACTTGATTTCGATGAATTAAGTGAATTTAAGCTATTTTCGTTGTATTCGATGTATGAAACTCAATTTCGATGAATTAAGTGAATTTAACTTCATCGATGTATTCGATGAATGTAACTTAAAATTTCGATGAATTAAGTGATTTCAAGTTATTTTCGATGTATTCGATGTATGAAACTCAATTTCGATGAATTAAGTGAATTTAACTTATTTTCGATGTATTCGGTGAATGTAACTTAATTTCGATGAATTAAGTGAATTTAACTTATTTTCGATGTATTCGATGAATGTAACTCAATTTCGATGAATTAAGTGAATTTAACTTATTTTCGATGTATTCGATGAATGTAACTCAATTTCGATGAATAAAGTGAATTGAACTTATTTTCGATGTATTCGATGAATGTAACTTAATTTCGATGAATTAAGTGATTTCAAGTTATTTTCGATGAATTCGATGAATGTAACTTGATTTCGATGAATTAAGTGAACTTAAGTTATTTTCGATGTATTCGATGTATGAAACTCAATTTCGATGAATTAAGTGAATTTAACTTATTTTCGATGTATTCGATGAATATAACTTAATTTCGGTGAATTAAGTGAATTTAAGTTATTTTCGATGTATTCGATGAATATAACTTAATTTCGGTGAATTAAGTGATTTCAAGTTATTTTCGATGAATTCGTTGAATGTAACTTGATTTCGATGAATTAAGTGAATATAAGTTATTTTCGATGTATTCGATGTATGAAACTCAATTTCGATGAATTAAGTGAATTTAACTTATTTTCGATGTATTCGATGAATGTAAATTAATTTCGATGAATTAAGTGATTTCAAGTTCTTTTCGATGTATTCGATGTATGAAACTCAATTTCGATGAATTAAGTGAATTTAACTTATTTTCGATGTATTCGATGAATGTAACTTAATTTCGATGAATTAAGTGATTTCAAGTTATTTTCGATGTATTCGATGTATGAAACTCAATTTCGATGAATTAAGTGAATTTAACTTATTTTCGATGTATTCGATGAATGTAACTTAATTTCGATGAATTAAGTGATTTCAAGTTATTTTCGATGTATTCGATGAATGTAACTTGATTTCGATGAATTAAGTGAATTTAAGTTATTTTCGATGTATTCGATGTATGAAACTCAATTTCGATGAATTAAGTGAATTTAACTTATTTTCGATGTATTCGATGAATATAACTTAATTTCGGTGAATTAAGTGAATTTAAGTTATTTTCGATGTATTCGATGAATGTAACTTAATTTCGATGAATTAAGTGAATTTAACTTATTTTCGATGTATTCGAAGAATGTAACTCAATTTCGATGAATTAAGTGAATTGAACTTATTTTCGATGTATTCGATGAATGTAACTTGATTTCGATGAATTAAGTGAATTTAAGTTATTTTCGATGTATTCGATGTATGAAACTCAATTTCGATGAATTAAGTGAATTTAACTTATTTTCGATGTATTCGATGAATATAACTTAATTTCGGTGAATTAAGTGAATTTAAGTTATTTTCGATGTATTCGATGTATGAAACTCAATTTCGATGAATTAAGTGAATTTAACTTATTTTCGATGTATTCGATGAATGTAACTTAATTTCGATGAATTAAGTGATTTCAAGTTATTTTCGATGTATTAGATGTATGAAACTCAATTTCGATGAATTAAGTGAATTTAACTTATTTTCGATGTATTCGATGAATGTAACTTAATTTCGATGAATTAAGTGAATTGAACTTATTTTCGATGTATTCGATGAATGTAACTTAATTTCGATGAATTAAGTGATTTCAAGTTATTTTCGATGTATTCGATGTATGAGACTCAATTTCGATGAATTAAGTGAATTTAACTTATTTTCGATGTATTCGATGAATGTAACTTAATTTCGATGAATTAAGTGAATTGAACTTATTTTCGAAGTATTCGATGAATGTAACTTAATTTCGATGAATTAAGTGATTTCAAGTTATTTTCGATGAATTCGATGAATGTAACTTGATTTCGATGAATTAAGTGAATTTAAGCTATTTTCGTTGTATTCGATGTATGAAACTCAATTTCGATGAATTAAGTGAATTTAACTTATTTTCGATGTATTCGATGAATGTAACTTAAAATTTCGATGAATTAAGTGATTTCAAGTTATTTTCGATGTATTCGATGTATGAAACTCAATTTCGATGAATTAAGTGAATTTAACTTATTTTCGATGTATTCGATGAATGTAACTTAATTTCGATGAATTAAGTGAATTTAACTTATTTTCGATGTATTCGATGAATGTAACTTAATTTCGATGAATTAAGTGATTTCAAGTTATTTTCGATGTATTCGATGTATGAAACTCAATTTCGATGAATTAAGTGAATTTAACTTATTTTCGATGTATTCGATGAATGTAACTTAATTTCGATGAATTAAGTGAATTGAACTTATTTTCGATGCATTCGATGAATGTAACTTAATTTCGATGAATTAAGTGATTTCAAGTTATTTTCGATGAATTCGATGAATGTAACTTGATTTCGATGAATTAAGTGAACTTAAGTTATTTTCGATGTATTCGATGTATGAAACTCAATTTCGATGAATTAAGTGAATTTAACTTATTTTCGATGTATTCGATGAATATAACTTAATTTCGGTGAATTAAGTGAATTTAAGTTATTTTCGATGTATTCGATGAATATAACTTAATTTCGGTGAATTAAGTGATTTCAAGTTATTTTCGATGTATTCGATGTATGAAACTCAATTTCGATGAATTAAGTGAATTTAACTTATTTTCGATGTATTCGATGAATGTAACTTAATTTCGATGAATTAAGTGAATTGAACTTATTTTCGATGTATTCGATGAATGTAACTTAATTTCGATGAATTAAGTGATTTCAAGTTATTTTCGATGTATTCGATGTATGAAACTCAATTTCGATGAATTAAGTGAATTTAACTTATTTTCGATGTATTCGATGAATGTAACTTAATTTCGATGAATTAAGTGATTTCAAGTTATTTTCGATGTATTCGATGAATGTAACTTGATTTCGATGAATTAAGTGAATTTAAGTTATTTTCGATGTATTCGATGTATGAAACTCAATTTCGATGAATTAAGTGAATTTAACTTATTTTCGATGTATTCGATGAATATAACTTAATTTCGGTGAATTAAGTGAATTTAAGTTATTTTCGATGTATTCGATGAATGTAACTTAATTTCGATGAATTAAGTGAATTTAACTTATTTTCGATGTATTCGATGAATGTAACTCAATTTCGATGAATTAAGTGAATTGAACTTATTTTCGATGTATTCGATGTATGAAACTCAATTTCGATGAATTAAGTGAATTTAACTTATTTTCGAGGTATTCGATGTATGAAACTCAATTTCGATGAATTAAGTGAATTTAACTTATTTTCGATGTATTCGATGAATATAACTTAATTTCGGTGAATTAAGTGAATTTAAGTTATTTTCGATGTATTCGATGTATGAAACTCAATTTCGATGAATTAAGTGAATTTAACTTATTTTCGATGTATTCGATGAATGTAACTTAATTTCGATGAATTAAGTGATTTCAAGTTATTTTCGATGTATTCGATGTATGAAACTCAATTTCGATGAATTAAGTGAATTTAACTTATTTTCGATGTATTCGATGAATGTAACTTAATTTCGATGAAATAAGTGAATTGAACTTATTTTCGATGTATTCGATGAATGTAACTTAATTTCGATGAATTAAGTGATTTCAAGTTATTTTCGATGAATTCGATGAATGTAACTTGATTTCGATGAATTAAGTGAATTTAAGTTATTTTCGATGTATTCGATATATGAAACTCAATTTCGATGAATTAAGTGAATTTAACTTATTTTCGATGTATTCGATGAATGTAACTTAATTTCGATGAATTAAGTGATTTCAAGTTATTTTCGATGTATTCGATGTATGAAACTCAATTTCGATGAATTAAGTGAATTTAACTTATTTTCGATGTATTCGATGTATGAAACTCAATTTCGATGAATTAAGTGAATTTAACTTATTTTCGATGTATTCGATGAATGTAACTTAATTTCGATGAATTAAGTGATTTCAAGTTATTTTCGATGTATTCGATGAATGTAACTTGATTTCGATGAATTAAGTGAATATAAGTTATTTTCGATGTATTCGATGTATGAAACTCAATTTCGATGAATTAAGTGAATTTAACTTATTTTCGATGTATTCGATGAATGTAACTTAATTTCGATGAATTAAGTGATTTCAAGTTATTTTCGATGTATTCGATGAATGTAACTCAATTTCGATGAATTAAGTGAATTTAACTTATTTTCGATGTATTCGATGAATGTAACTTAATTTCGATGAATTAAGTGATTTCAAGTTATTTTCGATGTATTCGATGAATGTAACTTAATTTCGATGAATTAAGTGAATTTAAGTTATTTTCGATGTATTCGATGTATGAAACTCAATTTCGATGAATTAAGTGAATTTAACTTATTTTCGATGTATTCGATGAATATAACTTAATTTCGGTGAATTAAGTGAATTTAAGCTATTTTCGATGTATTCGATGAATGTAACTTAATTTCGATGAATTAAGTGAATTTAACTTATTTTCGATGTATTCGATGAATGTAACTCAATTTCGATGAATTAAGTGAATTGAACTTATTTTCGATGTATTCGATGAATGTAACTTAATTTCGATGAATTAAGTGATTTCAAGTTATTTTCGATGAATTCGATGAATGTAACTTAATTTCGATGAATAAAGTGAATTTAACTTATTTTCGATGTATTCGATGAATGTAACTCAATTTCGATGAATTAAGTGAATTGAACTTATTTTCGATGTATTCGATGAATGTAACTTAATTTCGATGAATTAAGTGATTTCAAGTTATTTTCGATGAATTCGATGAATGTAACTTGATTTCGATGAATAAAGTGAATTTAAGTTATTTTCGATGTATTCGATGTATGAAACTCAATTTCGATGAATTAAGTGAATTTAATTTATTTTCGATGTATTCGATGAATATAACTTAATTTCGGTGAATTAAGTGAATTTAAGTTATTTTCGATGTATTCGATGTATGAAACTCAATTTCGATGAATTAAGTGAATTTAACTTATTTTCGATGTATTCGATGAATGTAACTTAATTTCGATGAATTAAGTGATTTCAAGTTATTTTCGATGTATTCGATGTATGAAACTCAATTTCGATGAATTAAGTGAATTTAACTTATTTTCGATGTATTCGATGAATGTAACTTAATTTTGATGAATTAAGTGAATTGAACTTATTTTCGATGTATTCGATGAATGTAACTTAATTTCGATGAATTAAGTGATTTCAAGTTATTTTCGATGAATTCGATGAATGTAACTTGATTTCGATGAATTAAGTGAATTTAACTTATTTTCGATGTATTCGATGAATGTAACTTAATTTCGATGAATTAAGTGAATTGAACTTATTTTCGATGTATTCGATGAATGTAACTTAATTTCGATGAATTAAGTGATTTCAAGTTATTTTCGATGAATTCGATGAATGTAACTTGATTTCGATGAATTAAGTGAATTTAAGTTATTTTCGATGTATTCGATGTATGAAACTCAATTTCGATGAATTAAGTGAATTTAACTTATTTTCGATGTATTCGATGAATATAACTTAATTTCGGTGAATTAAGTGAATTTAAGTTATATTCGATGTATTCGATGAATGTAACTTAATTTCGATGAATTAAGTGAATTTAAGTTATTTTCGATGTATTCGATGTATGAAACTCAATTTCGATGAATTAAGTGAATTTAACTTATTTTCGATGTATTCGATGAATGTAACTTAATTTCGATGAATTAAGTGATTTCAAGTTATTTTCGATGTATTCGATGTATGAAACTCAATTTCGATGAATTAAGTGATTTCAAGTTATTTTCGATGTATTCGATGAATGTAACTTAATTTCGATGAATTAAGTGAATTTAAGTTATTTTCGATGTATTCGATGTATGAAACTCAATTTCGATGAATTAAGTGAATTTAACTTATTTTCGATGTATTCGATGAATGTAACTCAATTTCGATGAATTAAGTGAATTGAACTTATTTTCGATGTATTCGATGAATGTAACTTAATTTCGATGAATTAAGTGATTTCAAGTTATTTTCGATGTATTCGATGAATGTAACTTAATTTCGATGAATTAAGTGATTTCAAGTTATTTTCGATGAATTCGATGAATGTAACTTGATTTCGATGAATTAAGTGAATATAAGTTATTTTCGATGTATTCGATGTATGAAACTCAATTTCGATGAATTAAGTGAATTTAACTTATTTTCGATGTATTCGATGAATGTAACTTAATTTCGATGAATTAAGTGATTTCAAGTTATTTTCGATGTATTCGATGAATGTAACTTAATTTCGATGAATTAAGTGAATTTAAGTTATTTTCGATGTATTCGATGTATGAAACTCAATTTCGATGAATTAAGTGAATTTAACTTATTTTCGATGTATTCGATGAATATAACTTAATTTCGGTGAATTAAGTGAATTTAAGTTATTTTCGATGTATTCGATGAATGTACTTAATTTCGATGAATTAAGTGAATTTAACTTATTTTCGATGTATTCGATGAATGTAACTCAATTTCGATGAATTAAGTGAATTGAACTTATTTTCGATGTATTCGATGAATGTAACTTAATTTCGATGAATTAAGTGATTTCAAGTTATTTTCGATGAATTCGATGAATGTAACTTAATTTCGATGAATAAAGTGAATTTAACTTATTTTCGATGTATTCGATGAATGTAACTCAATTTCGATGAATTAAGTGAATTGAACTTATTTTCGATGTATTCGATGAATGTAACTTAATTTCGATGAATTAAGTGATTTCAAGTTATTTTCGATGAATTCGATGAATGTAACTTGATTTCGATGAATTAAGTGAATTTAAGTTATTTTTGATGTATTCGATGTATGAAACTCAATTTCGATGAATTAAGTGAATTTAATTTATTTTCGATGTATTCGATGAATATAACTTAATTTCGGTGAATTAAGTGAATTTAAGTTATTTTCGATGTATTCGATGTATGAAACTCAATTTCGATGAATTAACTGAATTTAACTTATTTTCGATGTATTCGATGAATGTAACTTAATTTCGATGAATTAAGTGATTTCAAGTTATTTTCGATGTATTCGATGTATGAAACTCAATTTCGATGAATTAAGTGAATTTAACTTATTTTCGATGTATTCGATGAATGTAACTTAATTTCGATGAATTAAGTGATTTCAAGTTATTTTCGATGTATTCGATGAATGTAACTCAATTTCGATGAATTAAGTGAATTTAACTTATTTTCGATGTATTCGATGAATGTAACTTAATTTCGATGAATTAAGTGATTTCAAGTTATTTTCGATGTATTCGATGAATGTAACTTAATTTCGATGAATTAAGTGAATTTAAGTTATTTTCGATGTATTCGATGTATGAAACTCAATTTCGATGAATTAAGTGAATTTAACTTATTTTCGATGTATTCGATGAATATAACTTAATTTCGGTGAATTAAGTGAATTTAAGTTATTTTCGATGTATTCGATGAATGTAACTTAATTTCGATGAATTAAGTGAATTTAACTTATTTTCGATGTATTCGATGAATGTAACTCAATTTCGATGAATTAAGTGAATTGAACTTATTTTCGATGTATTCGATGAATGTAACTTAATTTCGATGAATTAAGTGATTTCAAGTTATTTTCGATGAATTCGATGAATGTAACTTAATTTCGATGAATAAAGTGAATTTAACTTATTTTCGATGTATTCGATGAATGTAACTCAATTTCGATGAGTTAAGTGAATTGAACTTATTTTCGATGTATTCGATGAATGTAACTTAATTTCGATGAATTAAGTGATTTCAAGTTATTTTCGATGAATTCGATGAATGTAACTTGATTTCGATGAATAAAGTGAATTTAAGTTATTTTTGATGTATTCGATGTATGAAACTCAATTTCGATGAATTAAGTGAATTTAATTTATTTTCGATGTATTCGATGAATATAACTTAATTTCGGTGAATTAAGTGAATTTAAGTTATTTTCGATGTATTCGATGTATGAAACTCAATTTCGATGAATTAAGTGAATTTAACTTATTTTCGATGTATTCGATGAATGTAACTTAATTTCGATGAATTAAGTGATTTCAAGTTATTTTCGATGTATTCGATGTATGAAACTCAATTTCGATGAATTAAGTGAATTTAACTTATTTTCGATGTATTCGATGAATGTAACTTAATTTCGATGAATTAAGTGAATTGAACTTATTTTCGATGTATTCGATGAATGTAACTTAATTTCGATGAATTAAGTGATTTCAAGTTATTTTCGATGAATTCGATGAATGTAACTTGATTTCGATGAATTAAGTGAATTTAAGTTATTTTCGATGTATTCGATGTATGAAACTCAATTTCGATGAATTAAGTGAATTTAACTTATTTTCGATGTATTCGATGAATATAACTTAATTTCGGTGAATTAAGTGAATTTAAGTTATTTTCGATGTATTCGATGAATGTAACTTAATTTCGATGAATTAAGCGAATTTAAGTTATTTTCGATGTATTCGATGTATGAAACTCAATTTCGATGAATTAAGTGAATTTAACTTATTTTCGATGTATTCGATGAATGTAACTTAATTTCGATGAATTAAGTGATTTCAAGTTATTTTCGATGTATTCGATGTATGAAACTCAATTTCGATGAATTAAGTGATTTCAAGTTATTTTCGATGTATTCGATGAATGTAACTTAATTTCGATGAATTAAGTGAATTTAAGTTATTTTCGATGTATTCGATGTATGAAACTCAATTTCGATGAATTAAGTGAATTTAACTTATTTTCGATGTATTCGATGAATGTAACTCAATTTCGATGAATTAAGTGAATTGAACTTATTTTCGATGTATTCGATGAATGTAACTTAATTTCGATGAATTAAGTGATTTCAAGTTATTTTCGATGTATTCGATGAATGTAACTTAATTTCGATGAATTAAGTGATTTCAAGTTATTTTCGATGAATTCGATGAATGTAACTTGATTTCGATGAATTAAGTGAATATAAGTTATTTTCGATGTATTCGATGTATGAAACTCAATTTCGATGAATTAAGTGAATTTAACTTATTTTCGATGTATTCGATGAATGTAACTTAATTTCGATGAATTAAGTGATTTCAAGTTATTTTCGATGTATTCGATGAATGTAACTTAATTTCGATGAATTAAGTGAATTTAAGTTATTTTCGATGTATTCGATGTATGAAACTCAATTTCGATGAATTAAGTGAATTTAACTTATTTTCGATGTATTCGATGAATATAACTTAATTTCGGTGAATTAAGTGAATTTAAGTTATTTTCGATGTATTCGATGAATGTAACTTAATTTCGATGAATTAAGTGAATTTAACTTATTTTCGATGTATTCGATGAATGTAACTCAATTTCGATGAATTAAGTGAATTGAACTTATTTTCGATGTATTCGATGAATGTAACTTAATTTCGATGAATTAAGTGATTTCAAGTTATTTTCGATGAATTCGATGAATGTAACTTAATTTCGATGAATAAAGTGAATTTAACTTATTTTCGATGTATTCGATGAATGTAACTCAATTTCGATGAATTAAGTGAATTGAACTTATTTTCGATGTATTCGATGAATGTAACTTAATTTCGATGAATTAAGTGATTTCAAGTTATTTTCGATGAATTCGATGAATGTAACTTGATTTCGATGAATTAAGTGAATTTAAGTTATTTTTGATGTATTCGATGTATGAAACTCAATTTCGATGAATTAAGTGAATTTAATTTATTTTCGATGTATTCGATGAATATAACTTAATTTCGGTGAATTAAGTGAATTTAAGTTATTTTCGATGTATTCGATGTATGAAACTCAATTTCGATGAATTAACTGAATTTAACTTATTTTCGATGTATTCGATGAATGTAACTTAATTTCGATGAATTAAGTGATTTCAAGTTATTTTCGATGTATTCGATGTATGAAACTCAATTTCGATGAATTAAGTGAATTTAACTTATTTTCGATGTATTCGATGAATGTAACTTAATTTCGATGAATTAAGTGATTTCAAGTTATTTTCGATGTATTCGATGAATGTAACTCAATTTCGATGAATTAAGTGAATTTAACTTATTTTCGATGTATTCGATGAATGTAACTTAATTTCGATGAATTAAGTGATTTCAAGTTATTTTCGATGTATTCGATGAATGTAACTTAATTTCGATGAATTAAGTGAATTTAAGTTATTTTCGATGTATTCGATGTATGAAACTCAATTTCGATGAATTAAGTGAATTTAACTTATTTTCGATGTATTCGATGAATATAACTTAATTTCGGTGAATTAAGTGAATTTAAGTTATTTTCGATGTATTCGATGAATGTAACTTAATTTCGATGAATTAAGTGAATTTAACTTATTTTCGATGTATTCGATGAATGTAACTCAATTTCGATGAATTAAGTGAATTGAACTTATTTACGATGTATTCGATGAATGTAACTTAATTTCGATGAATTAAGTGATTTCAAGTTATTTTCGATGAATTCGATGAATGTAACTTAATTTCGATGAATAAAGTGAATTTAACTTATTTTCGATGTATTCGATGAATGTAACTCAATTTCGATGAATTAAGTGAATTGAACTTATTTTCGATGTATTCGATGAATGTAACTTAATTTCGATGAATTAAGTGATTTCAAGTTATTTTCGATGAATTCGATGAATGTAACTTGATTTCGATGAATAAAGTGAATTTAAGTTATTTTTGATGTATTCGATGTATGAAACTCAATTTCGATGAATTAAGTGAATTTAATTTATTTTCGATGTATTCGATGAATATAACTTAATTTCGGTGAATTAAGTGAATTTAAGTTATTTTCGATGTATTCGATGTATGAAACTCAATTTCGATGAATTAAGTGAATTTAACTTATTTTCGATGTATTCGATGAATGTAACTTAATTTCGATGAATTAAGTGATTTCAAGTTATTTTCGATGTATTCGATGTATGAAACTCAATTTCGATGAATTAAGTGAATTTAACTTATTTTCGATGTATTCGATGAATGTAAATTAATTTCGATGAATTAAGTGAATTGAACTTATTTTCGATGTATTCGATGAATGTAACTTAATTTCGATGAATTAAGTGATTTCAAGTTATTTTCGATGAATTCGATGAATGTAACTTGATTTCGATGAATTAAGTGAATTTAACTTATTTTCGATGTATTCGATGAATGTAACTTAATTTCGATGAATTAAGTGAATTGAACTTATTTTCGATGTATTCGATGAATGTAACTTAATTTCGATGAATTAAGTGATTTCAAGTTATTTTCGATGTATTCGATGAATGTAACTCAATTTCGATGAATTAAGTGAATTTAACTTATTTTCGATGTATTCGATGAATGTAACTTAATTTCGATGAATTAAGTGATTTCAAGTTATTTTCGATGTATTCGATGAATGTAACTTAATTTCGATGAATTAAGTGAATTTAAGTTATTTTCGATGTATTCGATGTATGAAACTCAATTTCGATGAATTAAGTGAATTTAACTTATTTTCGATGTATTCGATGAATATAACTTAATTTCGGTGAATTAAGTGAATTTAAGTTATTTTCGATGTATTCGATGAATGTAACTTAATTTCGATGAATTAAGTGAATTTAACTTATTTTCGATGTATTCGATGAATGTAACTCAATTTCGATGAATTAAGTGAATTGAACTTATTTTCGATGTATTCGATGAATGTAACTTAATTTCGATGAATTAAGTGATTTCAAGTTATTTTCGATGAATTCGATGAATGTAACTTAATTTCGATGAATTAAGTGAATTTAAGTTATTTTCGATGTATTCGATGTATGAAACTCAATTTCGATGAATTAAGTGAATTTAACTTATTTTCGATGTATTCGATGAATGTAACTCAATTTCGATGAATTAAGTGAATTGAACTTATTTTCGATGTATTCGATGAATGTAACTTAATTTCGATGAATTAAGTGATTTCAAGTTATTTTCGATGTATTCGATGAATGTAACTTAATTTCGATGAATTAAGTGAATTTAAGTTATTTTCGATGTATTCGATGTATGAAACTCAATTTCGATGAATTAAGTGAATTTAACTTATTTTCGATGTATTCGATGAATGTAACTCAATTTCGATGAATTAAGTGAATTGAACTTATTTTCGATGTATTCGATGAATGTAACTTAATTTCGATGAATTAAGTGATTTCAAGTTATTTTCGATGAATTCGATGAATGTAACTTGATTTCGATGAATAAAGTGAATTTAAGTTATTTTCGATGTATTCGATGTATGAAACTCAATTTCGATGAATTAAGTGAATTTAATTTATTTTCGATGTATTCGATGAATATAACTTAATTTCGGTGAATTAAGTGAATTTAAGTTATTTTCGATGTATTCGATGTATGAAACTCAATTTCGATGAATTAAGTGAATTTAACTTATTTTCGATGTATTCGATGAATGTAACTTAATTTCGATGAATTAAGTGATTTCAAGTTATTTTCGATGTATTCGATGTATGAAACTCAATTTCGATGAATTAAGTGAATTTAACTTATTTTCGATGTATTCGATGAATGTAACTTAATTTCGATGAATTAAGTGAATTGAACTTATTTTCGATGTATTCGATGAATGTAACTTAATTTCGATGAATTAAGTGATTTCAAGTTATTTTCGATGAATTCGATGAATGTAACTTGATTTCGATGAATTAAGTGAATTTAACTTATTTTCGATGTATTCGATGAATGTAACTTAATTTCGATGAATTAAGTGAATTGAACTTATTTTCGATGTATTCGATGAATGTAACTTAATTTCGATGAATTAAGTGATTTCAAGTTATTTTCGATGAATTCGATGAATGTAACTTGATTTCGATGAATTAAGTGAATTTAAGTTATTTTCGATGTATTCGATGTATGAAACTCAATTTCGATGAATTAAGTGAATTTAACTTATTTTCGATGCATTCGATGAATATAACTTAATTTCGGTGAATTAAGTGAATTTAAGTTATTTTCGATGTATTCGATGAATGTAACTTAATTTCGATGAATTAAGTGAATTTAAGTTATTTTCGATGTATTCGATGTATGAAACTCAATTTCGATGAATTAAGTGAATTTAACTTATTTTCGATGTATTCGATGAATGTAACTTAATTTCGATGAATTAAGTGATTTCAAGTTATTTTCGATGTATTCGATGTATGAAACTCAATTTCGATGAATTAAGTGATTTCAAGTTATTTTCGATGTATTCGATGAATGTAACTTAATTTCGATGAATTAAGTGAATTTAAGTTATTTTCGATGTATTCGATGTATGAAACTCAATTTCGATGAATTAAGTGAATTTAACTTATTTTCGATGTATTCGATGAATGTAACTCAATTTCGATGAATTAAGTGAATTGAACTTATTTTCGATGTATTCGATGAATGTAACTTAATTTCGATGAATTAAGTGATTTCAAGTTATTTTCGATGTATTCGATGAATGTAACTTAATTTCGATGAATTAAGTGATTTCAAGTTATTTTCGATGAATTCGATGAATGTAACTTGATTTCGATGAATTAAGTGAATATAAGTTATTTTCGATGTATTCGATGTATGAAACTCAATTTCGATGAATTAAGTGAATTTAACTTATTTTCGATGTATTCGATGAATGTAACTTAATTTCGATGAATTAAGTGATTTCAAGTTATTTTCGATGTATTCGATGAATGTAACTTAATTTCGATGAATTAAGTGAATTTAAGTTATTTTCGATGTATTCGATGTATGAAACTCAATTTCGATGAATTAAGTGAATTTAACTTATTTTCGATGTATTCGATGAATATAACTTAATTTCGGTGAATTAAGTGAATTTAAGTTATTTTCGATGTATTCGATGAATGTAACTTAATTTCGATGAATTAAGTGAATTTAACTTATTTTCGATGTATTCGATGAATGTAACTTAATTTCGATGAATTAAGTGAATTGAACTTATTTTCGATGTATTCGATGAATGTAACTTAATTTCGATGAATTAAGTGATTTCAAGTTATTTTCGATGAATTCGATGAATGTAACTTGATTTCGATGAATTAAGTGAATTTAAGTTATTTTTGATGTATTCGATGTATGAAACTCAATTTCGATGAATTAAGTGAATTTAATTTATTTTCGATGTATTCGATGAATATAACTTAATTTCGGTGAATTAAGTGAATTTAAGTTATTTTCGATGTATTCGATGTATGAAACTCAATTTCGATGAATTAAGTGAATTTAACTTATTTTCGATGTATTCGATGAATGTAACTTAATTTCGATGAATTAAGTGATTTCAAGTTATTTTCGATGTATTCGATGTATGAAACTCAATTTCGATGAATTAAGTGAATTTAACTTATTTTCGATGTATTCGATGAATGTAACTTAATTTCGATGAATTAAGTGATTTCAAGTTATTTTCGATGTATTCGATGAATGTAACTCAATTTCGATGAATTAAGTGAATTTAACTTATTTTCGATGTATTCGATGAATGTAACTTAATTTCGATGAATTAAGTGATTTCAAGTTATTTTCGATGTATTCGATGAATGTAACTTAATTTCGATGAATTAAGTGAATTTAAGTTATTTTCGATGTATTCGATGTATGAAACTCAATTTCGATGAATTAAGTGAATTTAACTTATTTTCGATGTATTCGATGAATATAACTTAATTTCGGTGAATTAAGTGAATTTAAGTTATTTTCGATGTATTCGATGAATGTAACTTAATTTCGATGAATTAAGTGAATTTAACTTATTTTCGATGTATTCGATGAATGTAACTCAATTTCGATGAATTAAGTGAATTGAACTTATTTTCGATGTATTCGATGAATGTAACTTAATTTCGATGAATTAAGTGATTTTAAGTTATTTTCGATGAATTCGATGAATGTAACTTAATTTCGATGAATAAAGTGAATTTAACTTATTTTCGATGTATTCGATGAATGTAACTCAATTTCGATGAATTAAGTGAATTGAACTTACTTTCGATGTATTCGATGAATGTAACTTAATTTCGATGAATTAAGTGATTTCAAGTTATTTTCGATGAATTCGATGAATGTAACTTGATTTCGATGAATAAAGTGAATTTAAGTTATTTTCGATGTATTCGATGTATGAAACTCAATTTCGATGAATTAAGTGAATTTAATTTATTTTCGATGTATTCGATGAATATAACTTAATTTCGGTGAATTAAGTAAATTTAAGTTATTTTCGATGTATTCGATGTATGAAACTCAATTTCGATGAATTAAGTGAATTTAACTTATTTTCGATGTATTCGATGAATGTAACTTAATTTCGATGAATTAAGTGATTTCAAGTTATTTTCGATGAATTCGATGAATGTAACTTGATTTCGATGAATTAAGTGAATTTAAGTTATTTTCGATGTATTCGATGTATGAAACTCAATTTCGATGAATTAAGTGAATTTAACTTATTTTCGATGTATTCGATGAATATAACTTAATTTCGGTGAATTAAGTGAATTTAAGTTATTTTCGATGTATTCGATGAATGTAACTTAATTTCGATGAATTAAGTGAATTTAAGTTATTTTCGATGTATTCGATGTATGAAACTCAATTTCGATGAATTAAGTGAATTTAACTTATTTTCGATGTATTCGATGAATGTAACTTAATTTCGATGAATTAAGTGATTTCAAGTTATTTTCGATGTATTCGATGTATGAAACTCAATTTCGATGAATTAAGTGATTTCAAGTTATTTTCGATGTATTCGATGAATGTAACTTAATTTCGATGAATTAAGTGAATTTAAGTTATTTTCGATGTATTCGATGTATGAAACTCAATTTCGATGAATTAAGTGAATTTAACTTATTTTCGATGTATTCGATGAATGTAACTCAATTTCGATGAATTAAGTGAATTGAACTTATTTTCGATGTATTCGATGAATGTAACTTAATTTCGATGAATTAAGTGATTTCAAGTTATTTTCGATGTATTCGATGAATGTAACTTAATTTCGATGAATTAAGTGATTTCAAGTTATTTTCGATGAATTCGATGAATGTAACTTGATTTCGATGAATTAAGTGAATATAAGTTATTTTCGATGTATTCGATGTATGAAACTCAATTTCGATGAATTAAGTGAATTTAACTTATTTTCGATGTATTCGATGAATGTAACTTAATTTCGATGAATTAAGTGATTTCAAGTTATATTCGATGTATTCGATGAATGTAACTTAATTTCGATGAATTAAGTGAATTTAAGTTATTTTCGATGTATTCGATGTATGAAACTCAATTTCGATGAATTAAGTGAATTTAACTTATTTTCGATGTATTCGATGAATATAACTTAATTTCGGTGAATTAAGTGAATTTAAGTTATTTTCGATGTATTCGATGAATGTAACTTAATTTCGATGAATTAAGTGAATTTAACTTATTTTCGATGTATTCGATGAATGTAACTCAATTTCGATGAATTAAGTGAATTGAACTTATTTTCGATGTATTCGATGAATGTAACTTAATTTCGATGAATTAAGTGATTTCAAGTTATTTTCGATGAATTCGATGAATGTAACTTAATTTCGATGAATAAAGTGAATTTAACTTATTTTCGATGTATTCGATGAATGTAACTTAATTTCGATGAATTAAGTGAATTTAAGTTATTTTCGATGTATTCGATGTATGAAACTCAATTTCGATGAATTAAGTGAATTTAACTTATTTTCGATGTATTCGATGAATATAACTTTATTTCGGTGAATTAAGTGAATTTAAGTTATTTTCGATGTATTCGATGAATGTAACTTAATTTCGATGAATTAAGTGAATTTAACTTATTTTCGATGTATTCGATGAATGTAACTTAATTTCGATGAATTAAGTGATTTCAAGTTATTTTCGATGAATTCGATGAATGTAACTTGATTTCGATGAATAAAGTGAATTTAAGTTATTTTTGATGTATTCGATGTATGAAACTCAATTTCGATGAATTAAGTGAATTTAATTTATTTTCGATGTATTCGATGAATATAACTTAATTTCGGTGAATTAAGTGAATTTAAGTTATTTTCGATGTATTCGATGTATGAAACTCAATTTCGATGAATTAAGTGAATTTAACTTATTTTCGATGTATTCGATGAATGTAACTTAATTTCGATGAATTAAGTGATTTCAAGTTATTTTCGATGTATTCGATGTATGAAACTCAATTTCGATGAATTAAGTGAATTTAACTTATTTTCGATGTATTCGATGAATGTAACTTAATTTCGATGAATTAAGTGAATTGAACTTATTTTCGATGTATTCGATGAATGTAACTTAATTTCGATGAATTAAGTGATTTCAAGTTATTTTCGATGAATTCGATGAATGTAACTTGATTTCGATGAATTAAGTGAATTTAAGTTATTTTCGATGTATTCGATGTATGAAACTCAATTTCGATGAATTAAGTGAATTTAACTTATTTTCGATGTATTCGATGAATATAACTTAATTTCGGTGAATTAAGTGAATTTAAGTTATTTTCGATGTATTCGATGAATGTAACTTAATTTCGATGAATTAAGCGAATTTAAGTTATTTTCGATGTATTCGATGTATGAAACTCAATTTCGATGAATTAAGTGAATTTAACTTATTTTCGATGTATTCGATGAATGTAACTTAATTTCGATGAATTAAGTGATTTCAAGTTATTTTCGATGTATTCGATGTATGAAACTCAATTTCGATGAATTAAGTGATTTCAAGTTATTTTCGATGTATTCGATGAATGTAACTTAATTTCGATGAATTAAGTGAATTTAAGTTATTTTCGATGTATTCGATGTATGAAACTCAATTTCGATGAATTAAGTGAATTTAACTTATTTTCGATGTATTCGATGAATGTAACTCAATTTCGATGAATTAAGTGAATTGAACTTATTTTCGATGTATTCGATGAATGTAACTTAATTTCGATGAATTAAGTGATTTCAAGTTATTTTCGATGTATTCGATGAATGTAACTTAATTTCGATGAATTAAGTGATTTCAAGTTATTTTCGATGAATTCGATGAATGTAACTTGATTTCGATGAATTAAGTGAATATAAGTTATTTTCGATGTATTCGATGTATGAAACTCAATTTCGATGAATTAAGTGAATTTAACTTATTTTCGATGTATTCGATGAATGTAACTTAATTTCGATGAATTAAGTGATTTCAAGTTATTTTCGATGTATTCGATGAATGTAACTTAATTTCGATGAATTAAGTGAATTTAAGTTATTTTCGATGTATTCGATGTATGAAACTCAATTTCGATGAATTAAGTGAATTTAACTTATTTTCGATGTATTCGATGAATATAACTTAATTTCGGTGAATTAAGTGAATTTAAGTTATTTTCGATGTATTCGATGAATGTAACTTAATTTCGATGAATTAAGTGAATTTAACTTATTTTCGATGTATTCGATGAATGTAACTCAATTTCGATGAATTAAGTGAATTGAACTTATTTTCGATGTATTCGATGAATGTAACTTAATTTCGATGAATTAAGTGATTTCAAGTTATTTTCGATGAATTCGATGAATGTAACTTAATTTCGATGAATAAAGTGAATTTAACTTATTTTCGATGTATTCGATGAATGTAACTCAATTTCGATGAATTAAGTGAATTGAACTTATTTTCGATGTATTCGATGAATGTAACTTAATTTCGATGAATTAAGTGATTTCAAGTTATTTTCGATGAATTCGATGAATGTAACTTGATTTCGATGAATTAAGTGAATTTAAGTTATTTTTGATGTATTCGATGTATGAAACTCAATTTCGATGAATTAAGTGAATTTAATTTATTTTCGATGTATTCGATGAATATAACTTAATTTCGGTGAATTAAGTGAATTTAAGTTATTTTCGATGTATTCGATGTATGAAACTCAATTTCGATGAATTAACTGAATTTAACTTATTTTCGATGTATTCGATGAATGTAACTTAATTTCGATGAATTAAGTGATTTCAAGTTATTTTCGATGTATTCGATGTATGAAACTCAATTTCGATGAATTAAGTGAATTTAACTTATTTTCGATGTATTCGATGAATGTAACTTAATTTCGATGAATTAAGTGATTTCAAGTTATTTTCGATGTATTCGATGAATGTAACTCAATTTCGATGAATTAAGTGAATTTAACTTATTTTCGATGTATTCGATGAATGTAACTTAATTTCGATGAATTAAGTGATTTCAAGTTATTTTCGATGTATTCGATGAATGTAACTTAATTTCGATGAATTAAGTGAATTTAAGTTATTTTCGATGTATTCGATGTATGAAACTCAATTTCGATGAATTAAGTGAATTTAACTTATTTTCGATGTATTCGATGAATATAACTTAATTTCGGTGAATTAAGTGAATTTAAGTTATTTTCGATGTATTCGATGAATGTAACTTAATTTCGATGAATTAAGTGAATTTAACTTATTTTCGATGTATTCGATGAATGTAACTCAATTTCGATGAATTAAGTGAATTGAACTTATTTACGATGTATTCGATGAATGTAACTTAATTTCGATGAATTAAGTGATTTCAAGTTATTTTCGATGAATTCGATGAATGTAACTTAATTTCGATGAATAAAGTGAATTTAACTTATTTTCGATGTATTCGATGAATGTAACTCAATTTCGATGAATTAAGTGAATTGAACTTATTTTCGATGTATTCGATGAATGTAACTTAATTTCGATGAATTAAGTGATTTCAAGTTATTTTCGATGAATTCGATGAATGTAACTTGATTTCGATGAATAAAGTGAATTTAAGTTATTTTTGATGTATTCGATGTATGAAACTCAATTTCGATGAATTAAGTGAATTTAATTTATTTTCGATGTATTCGATGAATATAACTTAATTTCGGTGAATTAAGTGAATTTAAGTTATTTTCGATGTATTCGATGTATGAAACTCAATTTCGATGAATTAAGTGAATTTAACTTATTTTCGATGTATTCGATGAATGTAACTTAATTTCGATGAATTAAGTGATTTCAAGTTATTTTCGATGTATTCGATGTATGAAACTCAATTTCGATGAATTAAGTGAATTTAACTTATTTTCGATGTATTCGATGAATGTAAATTAATTTCGATGAATTAAGTGAATTGAACTTATTTTCGATGTATTCGATGAATGTAACTTAATTTCGATGAATTAAGTGATTTCAAGTTATTTTCGATGAATTCGATGAATGTAACTTGATTTCGATGAATTAAGTGAATTTAACTTATTTTCGATGTATTCGATGAATGTAACTTAATTTCGATGAATTAAGTGAATTGAACTTATTTTCGATGTATTCGATGAATGTAACTTAATTTCGATGAATTAAGTGATTTCAAGTTATTTTCGATGTATTCGATGAATGTAACTCAATTTCGATGAATTAAGTGAATTTAACTTATTTTCGATGTATTCGATGAATGTAACTTAATTTCGATGAATTAAGTGATTTCAAGTTATTTTCGATGTATTCGATGAATGTAACTTAATTTCGATGAATTAAGTGAATTTAAGTTATTTTCGATGTATTCGATGTATGAAACTCAATTTCGATGAATTAAGTGAATTTAACTTATTTTCGATGTATTCGATGAATATAACTTAATTTCGGTGAATTAAGTGAATTTAAGTTATTTTCGATGTATTCGATGAATGTAACTTAATTTCGATGAATTAAGTGAATTTAACTTATTTTCGATGTATTCGATGAATGTAACTCAATTTCGATGAATTAAGTGAATTGAACTTATTTTCGATGTATTCGATGAATGTAACTTAATTTCGATGAATTAAGTGATTTCAAGTTATTTTCGATGAATTCGATGAATGTAACTTAATTTCGATGAATTAAGTGAATTTAAGTTATTTTCGATGTATTCGATGTATGAAACTCAATTTCGATGAATTAAGTGAATTTAACTTATTTTCGATGTATTCGATGAATGTAACTCAATTTCGATGAATTAAGTGAATTGAACTTATTTTCGATGTATTCGATGAATGTAACTTAATTTCGATGAATTAAGTGATTTCAAGTTATTTTCGATGTATTCGATGAATGTAACTTAATTTCGATGAATTAAGTGAATTTAAGTTATTTTCGATGTATTCGATGTATGAAACTCAATTTCGATGAATTAAGTGAATTTAACTTATTTTCGATGTATTCGATGAATGTAACTCAATTTCGATGAATTAAGTGAATTGAACTTATTTTCGATGTATTCGATGAATGTAACTTAATTTCGATGAATTAAGTGATTTCAAGTTATTTTCGATGAATTCGATGAATGTAACTTGATTTCGATGAATAAAGTGAATTTAAGTTATTTTCGATGTATTCGAATTATGAAACTCAATTTCGATGAATTAAGTGAATTTAATTTATTTTCGATGTATTCGATGAATATAACTTAATTTCGGTGAATTAAGTGAATTTAAGTTATTTTCGATGTATTCGATGTATGAAACTCAATTTCGATGAATTAAGTGAATTTAACTTATTTTCGATGTATTCGATGAATGTAACTTAATTTCGATGAATTAAGTGATTTCAAGTTATTTTCGATGTATTCGATGTATGAAACTCAATTTCGATGAATTAAGTGAATTTAACTTATTTTCGATGTATTCGATGAATGTAACTTAATTTCGATGAATTAAGTGAATTGAACTTATTTTCGATGTATTCGATGAATGTAACTTAATTTCGATGAATTAAGTGATTTCAAGTTATTTTCGATGAATTCGATGAATGTAACTTGATTTCGATGAATTAAGTGAATTTAACTTATTTTCGATGTATTCGATGAATGTAACTTAATTTCGATGAATTAAGTGAATTGAACTTATTTTCGATGTATTCGATGAATGTAACTTAATTTCGATGAATTAAGTGATTTCAAGTTATTTTCGATGAATTCGATGAATGTAACTTGATTTCGATGAATTAAGTGAATTTAAGTTATTTTCGATGTATTCGATGTATGAAACTCAATTTCGATGAATTAAGTGAATTTAACTTATTTTCGATGCATTCGATGAATATAACTTAATTTCGGTGAATTAAGTGAATTTAAGTTATTTTCGATGTATTCGATGAATGTAACTTAATTTCGATGAATTAAGTGAATTTAAGTTATTTTCGATGTATTCGATGTATGAAACTCAATTTCGATGAATTAAGTGAATTTAACTTATTTTCGATGTATTCGATGAATGTAACTTAATTTCGATGAATTAAGTGATTTCAAGTTATTTTCGATGTATTCGATGTATGAAACTCAATTTCGATGAATTAAGTGATTTCAAGTTATTTTCGATGTATTCGATGAATGTAACTTAATTTCGATGAATTAAGTGAATTTAAGTTATTTTCGATGTATTCGATGTATGAAACTCAATTTCGATGAATTAAGTGAATTTAACTTATTTTCGATGTATTCGATGAATATAACTCAATTTCGATGAATTAAGTGAATTGAACTTATTTTCGATGTATTCGATGAATGTAACTTAATTTCGATGAATTAAGTGATTTCAAGTTATTTTCGATGTATTCGATGAATGTAACTTAATTTCGATGAATTAAGTGATTTCAAGTTATTTTCGATGAATTCGATGAATGTAACTTGATTTCGATGAATTAAGTGAATATAAGTTATTTTCGATGTATTCGATGTATGAAACTCAATTTCGATGAATTAAGTGAATTTAACTTATTTTCGATGTATTCGATGAATGTAACTTAATTTCGATGAATTAAGTGATTTCAAGTTATTTTCGATGTATTCGATGAATGTAACTTAATTTCGATGAATTAAGTGAATTTAAGTTATTTTCGATGTATTCGATGTATGAAACTCAATTTCGATGAATTAAGTGAATTTAACTTATTTTCGATGTATTCGATGAATATAACTTAATTTCGGTGAATTAAGTGAATTTAAGTTATTTTCGATGTATTCGATGAATGTAACTTAATTTCGATGAATTAAGTGAATTTAACTTATTTTCGATGTATTCGATGAATGTAACTTAATTTCGATGAATTAAGTGAATTGAACTTATTTTCGATGTATTCGATGAATGTAACTTAATTTCGATGAATTAAGTGATTTCAAGTTATTTTCGATGAATTCGATGAATGTAACTTAATTTCGATGAATAAAGTGAATTTAACTTATTTTCGATGTATTCGATGAATGTAACTCAATTTCGATGAATTAAGTGAATTGAACTTATTTTCGATGTATTCGATGAATGTAACTTAATTTCGATGAATTAAGTGATTTCAAGTTATTTCGATGAATTCGATGAATGTAACTTGATTTCGATGAATTAAGTGAATTTAAGTTATTTTTGATGTATTCGATGTATGAAACTCAATTTCGATGAATTAAGTGAATTTAATTTATTTTCGATGTATTCGATGAATATAACTTAATTTCGGTGAATTAAGTGAATTTAAGTTATTTTCGATGTATTCGATGTATGAAACTCAATTTCGATGAATTAAGTGAATTTAACTTATTTTCGATGTATTCGATGAATGTAACTTAATTTCGATGAATTAAGTGATTTCAAGTTATTTTCGATGTATTCGATGTATGAAACTCAATTTCGATGAATTAGTGAATTTAACTTATTTTCGATGTATTCGATGAATGTAACTTAATTTCGGTGAATTAAGTGAATTTAAGTTATTTTCGATGTATTCGATGTATGAAACTCAATTTCGATGAATTAAGTGAATTTGACTTATTTTCGATGTATTCGATGTATGAAACTCAATTTCGATGAATTAAGTGAATTTAACTTATTTTCGATGTATTCGATGAATGTAACTTAATTTCGGTGAATTAAGTGAATTTAAGTTATTTTCGATGTATTCGATGTATGAAACTCAATTTCGATGAATTAAGTGAATTTGACTTATTTTCGATGTATTCGATGAATGTAACTTAATTTCGATGAATTAAGTGATTTCAAGTTATTTTCGATGTATTCGATGTATGAAACTCAATTTCGATGAATTAAGTGAATTGAACTTATTTTCGATGTATTCGATGTATGAAACTCAATTTCGATGAATTAAGTGAATTTAACTCATTTTCGATGTATTCGATGAATATAACTTAATTTCGGTGAATTAAGTGAATTTAAGTTATTTTCGATGTATTCGATGTATGAAACTCAATTTCGATGAATTAAGTGAATTTAACTTATTTTCGATGTATTCGATGAATGTAACTTAATTTCGATGAATTAAGTGATTTCAAGTTATTTTCGATGTATTCGATGTATGAAACTCAATTTCGATGAATTAAGTGAATTAACTCTTTTCGATGTATTCGATGAATGTAACTTAATTTCGATGAATTAAGTGAATTTAACTTATTTTCGATGTATTCGATGAATATAACTTAATTTCGGTGAATTAAGTGAATTTAAGTTATTTTCGATGTATTCGATGTATGAAACTCAATTTCGATGAATTAAGTGAATTTAACTTATTTTCGATGTATTCGATGAATGTAACTTAATTTCGATGAATTAAGTGATTTCAAGTTATTTTCGATGTATTCGATGTATGAAACTCAATTTCGATGAATTAAGTGAATTTAACTTATTTTCGATGTATTCGATGAATGTAACTTAATTTCGATGAATTAAGTGATTTCAAGTTATTTTCGATGAATTCGATGAAATGTAACTTAATTTCGATGAATTAAGTGATTTCAAGTTATTTTCGATGAATTCGATGAATGTAACTTGATTTCGATGAATTAAGTGAATTTAAGTTATTTTCGATGTATTCGATGTATGAAACTCAATTTCGATGAATTAAGTGAATTTAACTTATTTTCGATGTATTCGATGAATGTAACTTAATTTCGATGAATTAAGTGAATTTAACTTATTTTCGATGTATTCGATGTATGAAACTCAATTTCGATGAATTAAGTGAATTTAACTTATTTTCGATGTATTCGATGAATGTAACTTAATTTCGATGAATTAAGTGAATTTAACTTATTTTCGATGTATTCGATGTATGAAACTCAATTTCGATGAATTAAGTGAATTTAACTTATTTTCGATGTATCCGATGAATGTAATTTAATTTCGATGAATTAAGTGATTTCAAGTTATTTTCGATGAATTCGATGAATGTAACTTGATTTCGATGAATTAAGTGAATTTAAGTTATTTTCGATGTATTCGATGTATGAAACTCAATTTCGATGAATTAAGTGAATTTAACTTATTTTCGATGTATTCGATGAATATAACTTAATTTCGGTGAATTAAGTGAATTTAAGTTATTTTCGATGTATTCGATGTATGAAACTCAATTTCGATGAATTAAGTGAATTTGACTTATTTTCGATGTATTCGATGAATGTAACTTAATTTCGATGAATTAAGTGATTTCAAGTTATTTTCGATGTATTCGATGTATGAAACTCAATTTCGATGAATTAAGTGAATTTAACTTATTTTCGATGTATTCGATGAATGTAACTTAATTTCGATGAATTAAGTGAATTGAACTTATTTTCGATGTATTCGATGTATGAAACTCAATTTCGATGAATTAAGTGAATTTAACTTATTTTCGATGTATTCGATGAATGTAACTTAATTTCGATGAATTAAGTGAATTTAAGTTATTTTCGATGTATTCGATGTATGAAACTCAATTTCGATGAATTAAGTGAATTTAACTTATTTTCGATGTATTCGATGAATGTAACTCAATTTCGATGAATTAAGTGAATTGAACTTATTTTCGATGTATTCGATGAATGTAACTTGATTTCGATGAATTAAGTGAATTTAAGTTATTTTCGATGTATTCGATGTATGAAACTCAATTTCGATGAATTAAGTGAATTTAACTTATTTTCGATGTATTCGATGAATGTAACTTAATTTCGATGAATTAAGTGATTTCAAGTTATTTTCGATGTATTCGATGTATGAAACTCAATTTCGATGAATTAAGTGAATTTAACTCATTTTCGATGTATTCGATGAATATAACTTAATTTCGGTGAATTAAGTGAATTTAAGTTATTTTCGATGTATTCGATGTATGAAACTCAATTTCGATGAATTAAGTGAATTTAACTTATTTTCGATGTATTCGATGAATGTAACTTAATTTCGATGAATTAAGTGATTTCAAGTTATTTTCGATGTATTCGATGTATGAAACTCAATTTCGATGAATTAAGTGAATTTAACTCATTTTCGATGTATTCGATGAATGTAACTCAATTTCGATGAATTAAGTGAATTGAACTTATTTTCGATGTATTCAATGAATGTAACTTAATTTCTATGAATTAAGTGATTTCAAGTTATTTTCGATGTATTCGATGTATGAAACTCAATTTCGATGAATTAAGTGAATTTAACTTATTTTCGATGTATTCGATGAATGTAACTTAATTTCGATGAATTAAGTGATTTCAAGTTATTTTCGATGTATTCGATGAATGTAACTTAATTTCGATGAATTAAGTGAATTTAACTTATTTTCGATGTATTCGATGAATGTAACTTAATTTCGATGAATTAAGTGATTTCAAGTTATTTTCGATGTATTCGATGAATGTAACTCAATTTCGATGAATTAAGTGAATTTAACTTATTTTCGATGTATTCGATGAATGTAACTTAATTTCGATGAATTAAGTGATTTCAAGTTATTTTCGATGTATTCGATGAATGTAACTTAATTTCGATGAATTAAGTGAATTTAAGTTATTTTCGATGTATTCGATGTATGAAACTCAATTTCGATGAATTAAGTGAATTTAACTTATTTTCGATGTATTCGATGAATATAACTTAATTTCGGTGAATTAAGTGAATTTAAGTTATTTTCGATGTATTCGATGAATGTAACTTAATTTCGATGAATTAAGTGAATTTAACTTATTTTCGATGTATTCGATGAATGTAACTCAATTTCGATGAATTAAGTGAATTGAACTTATTTTCGATGTATTCGATGAATGTAACTTAATTTCGATGAATTAAGTGATTTTAAGTTATTTTCGATGAATTCGATGAATGTAACTTAATTTCGATGAATAAAGTGAATTTAACTTATTTTCGATGTATTCGATGAATGTAACTCAATTTCGATGAATTAAGTGAATTGAACTTACTTTCGATGTATTCGATGAATGTAACTTAATTTCGATGAATTAAGTGATTTCAAGTTATTTTCGATGAATTCGATGAATGTAACTTGATTTCGATGAATAAAGTGAATTTAAGTTATTTTCGATGTATTCGATGTATGAAACTCAATTTCGATGAATTAAGTGAATTTAATTTATTTTCGATGTATTCGATGAATATAACTTAATTTCGGTGAATTAAGTGAATTTAAGTTATTTTCGATGTATTCGATGTATGAAACTCAATTTCGATGAATTAAGTGAATTTAACTTATTTTCGATGTATTCGATGAATGTAACTTAATTTCGATGAATTAAGTGATTTCAAGTTATTTTCGATGAATTCGATGAATGTAACTTGATTTCGATGAATTAAGTGAATTTAAGTTATTTTCGATGTATTCGATGTATGAAACTCAATTTCGATGAATTAAGTGAATTTAACTTATTTTCGATGTATTCGATGAATATAACTTAATTTCGGTGAATTAAGTGAATTTAAGTTATTTTCGATGTATTCGATGAATGTAACTTAATTTCGATGAATTAAGTGAATTTAAGTTATTTTCGATGTATTCGATGTATGAAACTCAATTTCGATGAATTAAGTGAATTTAACTTATTTTCGATGTATTCGATGAATGTAACTTAATTTCGATGAATTAAGTGATTTCAAGTTATTTTCGATGTATTCGATGTATGAAACTCAATTTCGATGAATTAAGTGATTTCAAGTTATTTTCGATGTATTCGATGAATGTAACTTAATTTCGATGAATTAAGTGAATTTAAGTTATTTTCGATGTATTCGATGTATGAAACTCAATTTCGATGAATTAAGTGAATTTAACTTATTTTCGATGTATTCGATGAATGTAACTCAATTTCGATGAATTAAGTGAATTGAACTTATTTTCGATGTATTCGATGAATGTAACTTAATTTCGATGAATTAAGTGATTTCAAGTTATTTTCGATGTATTCGATGAATGTAACTTAATTTCGATGAATTAAGTGATTTCAAGTTATTTTCGATGAATTCGATGAATGTAACTTGATTTCGATGAATTAAGTGAATATAAGTTATTTTCGATGTATTCGATGTATGAAACTCAATTTCGATGAATTAAGTGAATTTAACTTATTTTCGATGTATTCGATGAATGTAACTTAATTTCGATGAATTAAGTGATTTCAAGTTATATTCGATGTATTCGATGAATGTAACTTAATTTCGATGAATTAAGTGAATTTAAGTTATTTTCGATGTATTCGATGTATGAAACTCAATTTCGATGAATTAAGTGAATTTAACTTATTTTCGATGTATTCGATGAATATAACTTAATTTCGGTGAATTAAGTGAATTTAAGTTATTTTCGATGTATTCGATGAATGTAACTTAATTTCGATGAATTAAGTGAATTTAACTTATTTTCGATGTATTCGATGAATGTAACTCAATTTCGATGAATTAAGTGAATTGAACTTATTTTCGATGTATTCGATGAATGTAACTTAATTTCGATGAATTAAGTGATTTCAAGTTATTTTCGATGAATTCGATGAATGTAACTTAATTTCGATGAATAAAGTGAATTTAACTTATTTTCGATGTATTCGATGAATGTAACTTAATTTCGATGAATTAAGTGAATTTAAGTTATTTTCGATGTATTCGATGTATGAAACTCAATTTCGATGAATTAAGTGAATTTAACTTATTTTCGATGTATTCGATGAATATAACTTTATTTCGGTGAATTAAGTGAATTTAAGTTATTTTCGATGTATTCGATGAATGTAACTTAATTTCGATGAATTAAGTGAATTTAACTTATTTTCGATGTATTCGATGAATGTAACTCAATTTTGATGAATTAAGTGAATTGAACTTATTTTCGATGTATTCGATGAATGTAACTTAATTTCGATGAATTAAGTGATTTTAAGTTATTTTCGATGAATTCGATGAATGTAACTTAATTTCGATGAATAAAGTGAATTTAACTTATTTTCGATGTATTCGATGAATGTAACTCAATTTCGATGAATTAAGTGAATTGAACTTACTTTCGATGTATTCGATGAATGTAACTTAATTTCGATGAATTAAGTGATTTCAAGTTATTTTCGATGAATTCGATGAATGTAACTTGATTTTGACGAATAAAGTGAATTTAAGTTATTTTCGATGTATTCGATGTATGAAACTCAATTTCGATGAATTAAGTGAATTTAATTTATTTTCGATGTATTCGATGAATATAACTTAATTTCGGTGAATTAAGTGAATTTAAGTTATTTTCGATGTATTCGATGTATGAAACTCAATTTCGATGAATTAAGTGAATTTAACTTATTTTCGATGTATTCGATGAATGTAACTTAATTTCGATGAATTAAGTGATTTCAAGTTATTTTCGATGTATTCGATGTATGAAACTCAATTTCGATGAATTAAGTGAATTTAACTTATTTTCGATGTATTCGATGAATGTAACTTAATTTCGATGAATTAAGTGAATTGAACTTATTTTCGATGTATTCGATGAATGTAACTTAATTTCGATGAATTCGATGAATGTAACTTGATTTCGATGAATTAAGTGAATTTAACTTATTTTCGATGTATTCGATGAATGTAACTTAATTTCGATGAATT